>CAKAJE020000364.1:0-35541 GCA_916610135.2 Macropis europaea
GATCTAATCGGGATACTGATTGCCCTATCCTAGAAGTTTAGTAGTGCATGTGTCTCGACATTTCATGCGCTTTAATGTGCCGTCTAACCCAATCCGCAATCTGAAATTGGAGCGACGTAAATTGAACAAATGTGACAGAATTACGCTGAATTCTTATATTGATCATAATATAAGATGACCTGATCGGGTCTCTGATTGCCCTATCCGAGAAGTTTGGTAGTGCATTTGGCTCGACATTTCATGCGCTTTAAGATTCCGCCTATCCCAATACGCTATCTGAAGTAGGAGCTACGTAAATTGGACAAATGTGATTGAATTACCCTGAATTCTTATATTAACAATAATACAAAATAATTTAATTGGGTCTCTGGTTGCCGAATCCGAGAAGCTTAAGAGATCATTTTACTCGCCACTTCATGCGCTTTAAGATGCCGCCTAGCCCAAACGATAGATGATATAGGAGCAACGTAAATTGCACAAATGTGATTGAATTACGCTGAATTCTTATATTAATCATAATATAAGATGACCTAATCGGGTGACTGATTGCCCTATCCGGGAAGTTTATTAGTGCATTTTACTCGGCATTTCATCTGCTTTAAGATGCCACCTAGCCCAATACGATATCTGAAATAGGAGTGACGTAAATTGAACAAAGGTGGTAGAATTTCGCTGAATTCTTATATTAACCATCATATAAAATGATCTAATCGGGTCTCTGATTGCCCTATCATAGAATGTTAGTAGTTCATTTTAGTCGTCATTCCACGCGCTCTAAGATGCCGCCTAGCTCAATATGCTATCTGAAATAGGAGCGACGTAAATTGAACAAATGTGATAGAATTACGCTGAATTCTTATATTAACCATAATTTAAAATGATCTAATCGGGTCTCTGATTGCCCTATCATAGAAGTTTAATAGTGCACTTGACTCGTAATTTCATGCGCTTTAAGGTACTGTCTAGCCCAATACGCTATCTGAAGTTGGAGCGACGTAAATTGAATAAATGTGATAAAATTACGTTGAATTCTTATATTAACTATAATATGAAGTGATCTAATCGTGTCTCTGAGTGCCCTATCATGGAAGTTTAATGGTGCATTTTACTCGACATTTCATGCGCTTTAAGATGCCACCTAGCCCAATACGCTATCTGAAACTGGAGCGACGTAAATTGAAGAAATGTGACAGAATTACGCTGTATTCTTATATTGATCATAATATAAGATGACCTGATCGGGTCTCTGATTGCCCTATCCGAGAAGTTTAGTGGTGCATTTGGCTCGACATTTCATGCGCTTTAAGATGTCGCATAGCTCAATACGCTATCTGAAATTGGAGCGACACAAATTGAACAAATGTGATAGAATTACGCAGAATTCTTATATTAACCATAATATAGAATGATCTAATCGGGTCTTTGATTGCCCTATCATAGAAGGTTAATAGTGCATTTTAATCGTCATTCTACGCGCTTTAAGATGCCGCTTAGTCCAATACGCTATCTGAAATAGGAGTGACGTAAATTGATCAAATGTGATAGAATTTCGCTGAAATCTTAAATGAACCATAATATAAAATGATCTTCTTGGGTGTCTGTTTGCCCTACCGTAGAAGTTTAATAGTGCATTCTACTCGACATTTCATGCGCTTTAAGATGCCGCTTAGCCCAATACGCTATCTGAAATAGGAGCGACGTAAATTGAACAAATGTGATAAAATTTCGCTGAAATCTTAAATTAACCATAATATAAAATGATCTAATCGGGTCTCTGTTTGCCCTACCCTAGAGTTTAATAGTGCATTTTACTCGACATTTCATGCGCTTTAAGGTGCCACCTAGCCCAATACGCTATCCGAAATAGGGGCGACGTAAATTGAACAAATGTGATAGAATTACGCAGAATTCTTGTATTAAACATAATATAATACGATCTATCCGGGTCTCTGATTGCCCTATCATAGCAGCTTAATAGTGCATTTTCTCGTCGTTTCATGCGCTTTATGGTGCCGCCTAGGCCAATACGCTATCTGATATTGCAGCTACCTAAATTTAACAAGTGTGATAGAGTTTCGCTGAATTCTTAAATTAACCATAATATAATACGATCTATTCGGGTCTCTGATTGCCATATCATAGAAGTTTAGTAGTGCATTTTACTCGATATTCCATGCGCTTTAAGGTGCCGCCTAGCCCAATACGCTATCTGAAATAGGAGCGACGTAAATTGAACAAATGTGATAGAATTTCGCTGAATTCTTATATTAACCGTAATATAAAATGATCTAATCGGGTCTCTGATTGCCCTATCCGAGAAGTTTAGTAGTGCATTTTACTCGACATTTCATGCGCTTTAAGGTGCCGCCTAGCCCAATACGCTATCTGAAATAGGAGCGACACAAATTGAACAAATGTGATAGAATTACGCAAAATTCTTATATTAACCATAATATAATACAATATATTCGGGTCTCTGATTGCTATGTGATAGATGTTTAATAGTGCATTTCACTCGCCGTTCCATGCGCTTTAAGATGCCGTTTATCCCAATACGCTATCTGAAATAGGAGCGACGTAAATTGAACAAATGTGATAGAATTACGCTGAATTCTTATATTAATCATAATATAAGATGACCTAATCGGGTCTCTGGTTGCCCTTTCCTAGAAGTTTAGTAGTGCATTTTACTCGACATATCATGCGCTTTAAGATGCCGCTTAGCACAATACGCTATCTGAAATAGGAGCGACGTAAATTGAACAAATGAGATCGAATTACGCAGAATTCTTATATTAGCCATAATATAAAATGATCTAATCGGGTCTCTGATTGGATTAACCTAGAAGCTGAATAGGGCATTTTACTCGACACTTCATGCGCTTTAAGATGCCGCCTAGCCCAATATGCTATCTGAAATAGGAGCGGCGTAAATTGAACAAATGTGATAGAATACCGCTGAATTCTTATATTTACAACAATATAAAATGATCTAATCGGGTCTCTGATTGCCCTATCATAGAAGATTAGTAGTGCATTTTACTCGACATTTCATGCGCATTAAGATGCCACCTAGCCCAATACGCTATCTGAAATAGGGGCGACGTAAATTGAACATATGTGATAGAATTACGCAGAATTCTTATATTAACCATAATATAATACGATCTATTCGGGTCTCTGATTGTCCTACCATAGAAGTTTAATAGTGCATTTTACTCGTCATTTCATGTGCTATACGGTGCCGCTTAGCCCAATACGTTATCTGAAATAGGGAAGACGTAAATTGAACAAACGTGATAAAATATCGCTGACTTCTTATATTAACCATAATATAAGATGACCTAATCGGGTCTCTGATTGCCCTATCCGAGAAGTTTAGTAGTGCATTTTACTCGACATTTCATGCGCTTTAAGATTCCGCCTAGTCCAATGCGCTATCTGAAATTGGATCTACATAAATTGAACAAACGTGATAGAATTACGCGGAATTCTTATATTAACCATAATATAAGATGACCTTATCGGGTCTCTGATTGCCCTATCCAAGAAGTTTAGTAGTTCATTTGGCTCGACATTTCATGCGCTTTAAGATGTCGCATAGCCCAATACGCTATCTGAAATTGGAGCTACGTAAATTGAACTAACGTTATAGAATTACGCAGAATTCTTATATTAAAAATAACAATTATATGATATATTCGGGTCTCTGATTGCCCTATCATAGAAGATTAATAGTGCATTTTACTCGTCATTCCATGCGCTTCAAGATGCCGCCTATCCCAATACGCTATCTGAAATAGGAGCGACGTAAATGGAACAAATGTGATAGAATTACGCTGAATTCTTATATTAATCATAATATAAGATGACTTCATCGGGTCTCTGATTGCCCTATCCTAGCAGTTTAGTAGTGCATTTTACTCGACATTTCATGCGCGTTATGATGCCGCTGAGCCCAATACGCTATATGAAATAGGAGCGACGTAAATTGAACAAATGTGATAGAATTTCGCTGAATTCATATATTAACCATAATATAAAACGATCTAATCGGGTCTCTGATTGCCCTATCATAGAAGGTTAGTAGTGTATTTTACTCGTCATCACATGCGTTTTAAGATGCAGCCTAACCCAAACGCTATATGAAATATGTGCGACGTAAATAGAACAAATGTTATAGAATTACGCAGAATACTTATCTTAACCATAATTTAAAATGATCTTATCGGGTCTCTGATTGCCCTATCACAGAAGCTTAATAGTGCATTTTACTCGTCATTTCATACGCTTTAAGGTGCCGCTTAGCCCAATACGCTGTCTGAAATAGGAGCGACGTAAATTGAGCAAATGTGATAGAATTTCGCTGAATTCTTATATTAACCATAATATAATACGATCTATTCGGGTCTCTGATTGGCCTATCATAGAAGTTTAATAGTGCATGTTACTCGTCATTTCATGCGCTTTAAGGTGCCGCATCGCCCAATACACTATCTGAAATAGGAGCGACGTAAATTGAACAAATATGTTAGAATTTCGCTGAATACTTATATTAACCATAATATAATACGATCTATTCGGGTCTCTGATTGCCCTATCCTACAAGTTTAATAGTTCGTTTTACTAGTCATTTCATGCGCTTTAAGGTGTGCTTGGCCCAGTACGCTATCTGAAATAGGAGCGACGTAAACTGAACAAATGTGATAGAATTTCGGTGAATTCTTAAATTAGCCATAATATAAAATGAACTAATCGGGTCTCTGTTTGCCCTACCCTAGAAGTTTAATTGCGCATTTTTCTCGACATTTCATGCGCTTTAAGATGCCACCCAACCCAATACGCTATCTGAAATAGGGGCGAGGTAAATTGAACAAATGTGATAAAATTTCTCTGAATTCTTATATTAACCATAATATAAGATGACCTAATCGGGTCTCTGTTAGCCCAATCCGAGAAGCTTGGTAGTGCATTTTACTCGACATTTCATGCGCTTTAAGATGCCAACTAGCCCAATACGCTATCTGAAATTGGAGCTACGTAAATTGAACAAACGTGACAGAATTACGCAGAATTCTTATATTAATCATAATATAATACGATCTATTCGGGTCTCTGATTGGCCTATCATAGAAGTTTAATACTGCGTTTTACTCGTCATTTCATGCGCTATAAGGTGCCGCCTGGCCCAATACGCTATCTGAAATAGGAGCGACATAAATTGAACAAATGTGATCGAATTACGAAGAATACTTATATTAACAATAATATAATACGATCTCTTCGGGTCTCTGATAGCTCTATCATTGAAGTTTAATAGTGCATGTTACTCGTCATTTCATGCGCTTTAAGGTGCCGCTTGGCCCAATACGTTATCTGAAATAGGAGCGACGTAAATTGAACAAATGTGATAGAATTTCGCTGTATTCTTAAATTAACCATAATATAAAATGATCTAATCGGGTCTCTGTTTACCCAACCCTAGAAGTTTAACAGTGCATTTTACTCGACATTTCATGCGCTTTAAGATGCCGCCTAGCCCAATACGCTATCTGAAGTAGGAGCGACGTAAATTGAACAAATGTGATGGGATTAAGCAGAATTCTTATGTTAACCATAATATAATATGATCTATTCGGGTCTCTGATTGCCCTATCATTGTAGTTTAATAGTGCATTTTACTCGACATTTCATGCGCTTTAAGATGCCACCTACCCGGATACGCTATCTGAAATAGGAGCGACGTAAATTGAACAAATGTTATAAAATTACGCTGAATTTTTATATTAACAATAATATAAAATGATCTAAACGGGTCTTTGATTGCCCTATCCTAAAGTTGAGTTGTGCATTTGACTCGACATTTCATGCGCTTTAAGATGCCGCTTAGCACAATACGCTATCTGAAATAGGAGCGACGTAAATTGAACAAATGTGATAGTATTTCGCTGTATTCTTATATTAACCATAATTTAAAATGATCTAATCGGGTCTCTGATTGCCGTATCATAGAAGTTTAATAGTGCATTTTATTCGACATTTCGTGCGCTTTGAGATGCCACCTAGCCGGATACGATATCTGAAATAGGGGCGACGTAAATTGAGCAAATGTGATAAAATTTCGCTGAATTCTTATACAAACCATAGTATAAGAAGACCTAATCGGGTCTCTGATTGCCTTATCCGAGAAGTTTAGTAGTGCATTTTACTCGACATTTCATGCGCTTTAAGATGCCGCCTCGCCGAATACGCTATCTGAAATAGAAGCGTCGAAAATTGAACAAATGTGATAGAATTACGCAGAATTCTTATATTAACCATAATTTAAAATGATCTAATCGGGTCTCTGATTGTCCTATCATAGAAGTTTAATAGTGCATTTTACTCGACATTTCATGCGCTTTCAGATGCCGCCTAGCCCAATACGCTATCTGAAATAGGAGCGACTTAAATTGAACAAATGTGTTGGAATTACGCAAAATTTTTATATCAAACATAATTTAAACTGACCTAATCGGGTCTCTGATTGTCCTATCATAGAGGTTTAATAGTGCATTTTACTCGTCATTTCATGCGCTTTAAGGTGCCGCCTAGCCCAATACGCTATCTGAAATTGGAGCTGCGTAAATTGAATAAATGTGATAGGGTTACGCAGAATTCTTAAATTAACCATAACATAAAATGATCTAATCGGGTCTCTGAATGCCCTACCAAGAAGTTTAGTAGTGCATTTTACTCGGCATTTCATGCGCTTTAAGGTGCCGCTTAGCTCAATACGCTATCTGAAATAGGAGCGACGTAAATTGAACAAATGTGATAGAATTACGTAGAATTCTTATATTAACCATAATATGAAATGATCTAATCGGGTCTCTGATTTTCGTATCATAGAAGTTTAATAGTGCATTTTACTCGACATTTCATGCGCTTTCAGATGCCGCCTAGCCCAATACGCTATCTGAAATAGGAGCGACGTAAATTGAACAAATGTGTTGGAATTACGCAAAATTTTTATATCAACCATAATTTAAACTGACCTAATCGGGTCTCTGATTGTCCTATCATAGAGGTTTAATAGTGCATTTTACTCGTCATTTCATGCGCTTTAAGGTGCCGCCTAGCCCAATACGCTATCTGAAATGGGAGCTGCGTAAATTGAATAAGTGTGATAGGGTTACGCAGAATTCTTATATTAACCATAACATAAAATGATCTAATCGGGTCTCTGAATGCCCTATCAAAGAAGTTTAGTAGTGCATTTTACTCGGCATTTCATGCGCTTTAAGGTGCCGCTTAGCTCAATACGCTATCTGAAATAGGAGCGACGTAAATTGAACAAATGTGATAGAATTACGTAGAATTCTTATATTAACCATAATATGAAATGATCTAATCGGGTCTCTGATTTTCGTATCATAGAAGTTAAATAGTGCATTTTACTCGTCATTTCATGCGCTTTAAGGTGCCGCTTAGCCCAGTACGCTATCTGAAATAGGAGCGACGTAAATTGAACAAATGTGATAGTATTTCGCTGTATTCTTATATTAACAATAATATAAAATGATCTAATCGGGTCTCTGATTGCCCTATCATAGAAGTTTAATAGTGCATTTTACTCGTCATTTCATGCGCTTTAACGTGTCGGCTACCCCAATGCGCTATCTGAAAAAGGAGCGACGTAAATTGAACAAATGTGATACAATTTCGCTGAATTCTTAAATTAACCATAATATAAAACGATCTAATCGGGTCTCTGATTGGCCTATCATAGAAGTTTAATACTGCGTTTTACTCGTCATTTCATGCGCTTTAAGGTGCCGCCTGGCCCAATGCGCTATCTGAAATAGGAGCGACATAAATTGAACAAATGTGATCGAATTACGAAGAATACTTATATTAACAATAATATAATACGATCTCTTCGGGTCTCTGATAGCCCTATCATTGAAGTTTAATAGTGCATGTTACTCGTCATTTCATGCGCTTTAAGGTGCCGCTTGGCCCAATACGCTATCTGAAATAGGAGCGACGTAAATTGAACAAATGTGATAGAATTTCGCTGTATTCTTAAATTAACCATAATATAAAATGATCTAATCGGGTCTCTGTTTACCCAACCCTAGAAGTTTAACAGTGCATTTTACTCGACATTTCATGCGCTTTAAGATGCCACCTAGCCCAATACGCTACCTGAAATAGGGGCGACGTAAATTGAGCAAATGTGATAAAATTTCGCTGAATTCTTATATTAACCATAATATAAGATGACCTAATCGGGTCTCTGTTAGCCCAATCCGAGAAGCTGGGTAGTGCATTTTACTCGACATATCATGCGCCTTAAGATGCCGCCTAGCCCAATACGCTATCTGAAGTAGGAGCGACGTAAATTGAACAAATGTGATGGGATTAAGCAGAATTCTTATGTTAACCATAATATAATATGATCTATTCGGGTCTCTGATTGCCCTATCATTGTAGTTTAATAGTGCATTTTACTCGACATTTCATGCGCTTTAAGATGCCACCTACCCGGATACGCTATCTGAAATAGGAGCGACGTAAATTGAACAAATGTTATAAAATTACGCTGAATTTTTATATTAACAATAATATAAAATGATCTAAACGGGTCTCTGATTGCCCTATCCTAAAGTTGAGTTGTGCATTTTACTCGACATTTCATGCGCTTTAAGATGCCGCTTAGCACAATACGCTATCTGAAATAGGAGCGACGTAAATTGAACAAATGTGATAGTATTTCGCTGTATTCTTATATTAACCATAATTTAAAATGATCTAATCGGGTCTCTGATTGCCGTATCATAGAAGTTTAATAGTGCATTTTATTCGACATTTCGTGCGCTTTAAGATGCCACCTAGCCGGATACGATATCTGAAATAGGGGCGACGTAAATTGAGCAAATGTGATAAAATTTCGCTGAATTCTTATACAAACCATAGTATAAGAAGACCTAATCGGGTCTCTGATTGCCTTATCCGAGAAGTTTAGTAGTGCATTTTACTCGACATATCATGCGCTTTAAGATGCCGCCTCGCCGAATACGCTATCTGAAATAGAAGCGTCGAAAATTGAACAAATGTGATAGAATTACGCAGAATTCTTATATTAACCATAATTTAAAATGATCTAATCGGGTCTCTGATTGTCCTATCATAGAAGTTTAATAGTGCATTTTACTCGACATTTCATGCGTTTTAAGATGCCATCTAGCCCAATACGCTATCTGAAATAGGGGCGACGTAAATTGAGCGAATGTGATAAAATTTCGCTGAATTCTTATATTAACCATAGTATAAGATGTCCTAATCGGGTCTATGATTGCCCAACCCGAGAAGTTTAGTAGTGCATTTTACTCGACATTTCATGCGCTTTAAGATACCGCCTAGCCCAATACGCTATCTGAAATTGCAGCTACGTAAATTGAACAAACGTGGTAGAATTACGCAGGATGCTTATATTAACCAGAATATAGAATGATCTAATCGGGTCGTTGATTGCCTTATCATAGAAGGTTAGTAGTGCATTTTACTCGTCATTCTACGCGCTTTAAGATGCCGCCTAGCCCAATACGCTATCTGAAATAGGAGCGACATAAATAGAACAAATGTGATAGAATTACGCAGGATTCTTATATTAACCAGAATATAGAATGATCTAATCGGGTCGTTGATTGCCTTATCATAGAAGGTTAGTAGTGCATTTTACTCGACATATCATGCGCTTTAAGATGCCGCCTAGCCCAATACGCTATCTGAAATAGGAGCGACGTAAATTGAACAAATGTGATAGAACTGCGCATAATTCTTATATTAACCATAATGTAAAATGATCTAATCGGGTCTCTGATTGCCCTATCATAGAAGTTTAATAGTGCATTTTACTCACCATTTCATGCGCTTTAAGGAGCCGTTTAGCACAATACGCTATCTGAAATAGGAGCGACGTAAATTGAACAAATGTGATAGAGTTACGATGAATTCTTAAATTAGCAATAATAAAAGATGATCTAATCGGGACTCTGATTGCCCTATCCTGGAAGTTTAGTAGTGCATTTGATTCGTCATTTCATGCGCTTTTAGGTGCCGTCTAGCCCAATCCGCAATCTGAAATTGGAGCTACGTAAATTGAACAAATGTGACAGAGTTACGCAGAGTTCTTATGTTAACCATAATATAAAATGATCTAATCGGGTCTCTGATTGCCCTATCATAGAAGTTTAATAGTGAATTTTACTCGTCATTGCATGCGCTTCAAGGTGCCGTTTAGCCTAATACGCTATCAGAAATAGGAGCGACGTAAATTGAACAAATGTGATAGAATTACGCCGAATTCTTATATCAATCATAATATAAGATGACCTAATCGGGTCTGTTATTGCCCTATCATAGAAGTTTAATAGTGTATGTCACTCGACATTTCATGCGCTATAAGATGCCGCCTCGCCCAATACGCTATCTGAAATAGCAGCGTCGTAAATAGAACAATTGTGATAGAATTACACTGAATTCTTATATCAACCATAATATAATATGATCTATTCGGGTCTCTGATTGCCCTATCATAGAAGTTTAATAGTGCATTTTACTCGTCATTTCATGCGCTTTAAGGTGCCCCCTAGCCCAATACGCTATCTGAAATAGGAGTCACGTAAATTGAGCAAATGTGATAAAATTACGCATAATTCTTATATTAACCATAATATAAAATGATCTAATCGGGTCTCTGATTGCCCTATCATAGAAGTTTAATAGTGCATTTAGTCGCCATTTCATGCGCTTTAAAGTGCCGTTTAGCCCAATAGGCTATCTGAAATGGGAGAGCCGTAAATTGAACAAATGTGATAGAATTTCGCGTAATTCTTATATTAGCCATAATATAAATTGATCTAATCGGGTCTCTGATT
Source organism: Macropis europaea (assembly GCA_916610135.2). Taxonomy (NCBI): domain Eukaryota; kingdom Metazoa; phylum Arthropoda; class Insecta; order Hymenoptera; family Melittidae; genus Macropis; species Macropis europaea. The sequence goes on from CAKAJE020000364.1 coordinate 10,926, forward strand.
GCCCTATCATAGAAGGTTAGTAGAGCATTTTACTCGCCATTCCACGCGCTTTAAGATGCCGCCTAGCCCAATATACTATCGGAAATAGGAGCGACGTGAATTGTTCAAATGTAATAGAGTTACGATGAATACTTACATTAACAATAATATAAGAAGATCTAATCGGGTCTCTGATTGCCCTATCATAGAAGTTTAATAGTGCATTTTACTCGCCATTTCATGCGCTTCAAGGTGCCGTTTAGCCTAATACGCTATCTGAAATTGGAGCGACGTAAATTGAACAAATGTGATAGATTTACGCTGAATTCTTATATCAATCATAATATAAGATGACCTAATCGGGTCTCTGATTGCCCTATCCGAGAAGTTCAGTAGTGCATTTTACTCGTCATTTCATGCGCTTTAAGATGCCACCTAGCCCAATACGCTATCTGAAATTGTGGCGACGTAAATTGAACAAATGTGATAGAATTACGCAGAATTCTTATATTAACCATAATATAAAATGATCTAATGGTGTCTCTGATTACCCTATCATAGAAGTTTAGTAGTGCATTTTAAACGGCATTTCATGCCCGTTAAGATTCTGCTTGGCCCAATACGCTATCTGAAATAGGAGCGACGTAAATTGAACAAATGTGATAGAATTTCGCTGAATTCTTATATTAACCATAATATAAAATGGTCTAATCGGGTCTCGGATTGCCCTATCATAGAAGTTTAATAGTGCATTTTACTTGCCATTTCATGCGCTTTAAGATTCTGCTTAGCCCAATACGCTATCTGAAGTAGGAGCGACGTAAATTGCACAAATGTGATAGAATTACGCAGAATTCTTATATTAACCATAATATAAAATGATCTAATGGGGTCTCTGATTACCCTATCATAGAAGGTTAGTAGTGCATTTTACTCAACATTTCATGCGCTTTAAGATGCCACCTAGCCCAATACGCTATCTGAAATAGGGGCGACGTAAATTGAACAAATGTGATAGAATTACGCAGGATTCTTATATTAACAATAGTACAAAATGATCTAATGGTGTCTCTGATTACCCTATCATCGAAGTTTGGTAGTGCATTTTAATCGGCATTTCATGCCCGTTAAGATTCTGCTTAGCCCAATACGCTATCTGAAATAGGAGCGACGTAAATTGAACAAATGTGATACAATTTCGCTGAATTCTTAAATTACCCATAATATAAAACGATCTATTCGGTTCTCTGATTGCCCTATCATAGAAGCTTAATAGCGCATTTTACTCGTCATTTCATGCGCTTTGAGGGGCCGCTTGGCCCAATACGCTATCCGAAATAGGAGGGACGTAAATTGAACAAATGTGATAGAATCTCGCTGAATTCTTAAATTAACCCTAATATAAACTGATCTAATCGGGTCTCCGTTTGCCCTATCATAGAAGTTTAATAGTGCATTTCACTCATCATTTCGTGCGCTTTAAGGTGCCGCCTAGCCCACTACGCTATCTGAAATAAGAGCGACACAAATTGAACAAATGTGGTAGAATTACGCAGAATTCTTATATTAACCATAATATAGAATAATCTAATCGGGTCTCTGATTGCCCTATCATAGAAGTTTAATAGTGCATTTCACTCATCATTTCGTGCGCTTTAAGGTGCCGCCTAGCCCGATACGCTATCTGAAATAGGAGCGACATAAATTGAACAAATCTGTTGAATTACGCAGAATTCTTATATTAACCATAATATAATACGATCTACTCGGGCCTCTGATTTCCCTATCATAGAAGCTTAATAGTGCATTTTACTCGTCATTTCATGCGCTTTAAGGTGCCGCTTAGCCAAATACGCTATCTGGAATAGGGGCGACGTAAATTGAATAAATGTGATAAACTTTCGCTGAATTCTTATATTAACCATAATATAAGATGACCTAATCGGGTCTCTGTTAGGCGCATACGAGAAGTTTAGTAGTGCATTTTACTCGACATTTCATGTGCTTTAATATGCCGCCTAGTCCAATGCGCTATCTGAAATTGGAGCAACGTAAATTGAACAAACGTGATAGAATTACGCAGAATCCTTATATTAATCATAATATAATACGATCTATTCGGGTCTCTGATTGCCCTTTCATAGAAGTTTAAAAGTGCATTTTACTCGTCATTTCATGCGCTTTAAGATGTGACCTAGCCCAATACGCTATTTGAAATAGGGGCGACGTAAATTGAACGAATGTGATAAAATTTCGCTAAATTCTTATATTAACCATAATATAAGATGACCTAATCGGGTCTCTGATTGCCCTACCCGAGAAGTTTAGTAGTGCATTTTACTCATCATTTCATGCGCTTTAAGGTGCCGCCTAGCCCACTACGCTATCTGAAATAGGAGCGACATAAATTGAACAAATGTGATAGAGTTACGCAGAATTCTTATATTAACCATAATATAATACGATCTGTTGGGGTCTCTGATTGCCCTATCATAGAAGTTTAATAGTGCATGTTACTCGCCATTTCATGCGTTTTAAGGTGCCGCTTTGCCCTGTACGCTATCTGAAATAGGGGCGACGTAAATTGAAGAAATGTGATAAAATTTCGCTGAATTCTTATATTACCCATAATATAAGATGTCCTAATCGGGTCTCTGTTAGCCCGATTTGAAAAGTTTGGTAGTGCATTTTACTCGACATTTCATGCGCTTTCAGATGCCGCCTAGCCCAATACGCTATCTGAAATTGGAGCTACATAAATTGAACAAACGTGATAGAATTACGCAGAATTCTTTTATTAACCATAATATAATACGATCTATTCGGGTCTCTGAATGCCCTATCATAGAAGTTTAATAGTGCATTTTACTCGTCATTTCATGCGCTTTAAGGTGCCGCCTAGTCCATTACGCTATCTGAAATAGGAACGACATAAATAGAACAAATGTGACAGAATTACGCAGGATTCTTATATTAACCAGAATATAGAATGATCTAATCGGAGCTTTGATTGCCCTATCATAGAAGGTTAGTAGTGCATTTTACTCGTCATTCTACGAGCTTTAAGATGCCGCCTAGCCCAATACGCTATCTGCAATAGGAGCGACGTAAATTGAACAAATGTGATAGAATTTCGCTGAATTATTATATTAACCATAATATAAAATGATCTAATCGGATCTCTGTTTGCCCTACCCTAGAAGTTTAATGGTGCGTTTTACTCGACATTTGATGCGCTTTAATAAGCCACCTAGCCCAATACGCTATCTGAAATAGGGGCGACGTAAATTGAACAAATGTGATAAAATTTCGCTCAATTCTTATATTAACCATAATATAAGATGTCCTAATCGGGTCTCTGTTAGCCCTATCCGAGAAGCTTAGTAGTGCGTTATACTCGACATTTCATGCGCTTTCAGATGCCGCCTAGCCCAATACGGTATCTGAAAGTGGAGCTACGTAAATTGAACAAACGTGATAGAATTACGCAGAATTCTTATATTAACCATAATATAATACGATTTATTCGGGTCTCTGATTGCCCTATCATAGAAGTTTAATAGTGCATTTTACTCGTCATTTCATGCGCTTTAAGGTGCCGCTTAGCCCAATACGCTATCTGAAATAGGAGCGACGTTAATTGAACAAATGTGGTAGAATTACGCAGAATTCTTATATGTAACCAATATATAATACGACATATTCGGGTCTCTGATTGCCCTATCATAGAAGTTTAACAGTGCATCTTACTCGTCATTTCATGCGCTTTAAGGTGCCGCTCAGCCCAATATGCTATCTGAAATAGGAGCGATATAAATTGAACAAATGTGATAAAATTACGTTGAATTCTTATATTAACAATAATATAAAATGATCTAATCGGGTCTCTGATTGCCCTATTCTAGAAGTTTAGTAGTGCATTTTACTCGACATTTCATGCGCTTTAAGATACCACCTAGCCCAATACGCTATCTGAAATAGGGGCGACGTAAATTGCACAAATGTTATAAAATTACGCTGAATTCTTGTATTAACAATAATATAAAATGATCTAAACGGGTGTCTGATTGCCCTATCGTAGAAGTTTAACAGTGCACTTTACTCGACATTTCATGCGCTTTAGGATGCCGCTAAGTGCAATACGCTATCTGAAATAGGAGCGACGTAAATTGAACAAATGTGACAGAATTACGCAGAATCCTTATATTAACCATAATATAAAATGATCTAATCGGGTCTCTGTTTACCCTACCCTAGAAGTTTAACAGTGCATCTTACTCGACATTTCATGCGCTTTAAGATACCACCTAGCCCAATACGCTATCTGAAATAGGGGCGACGTAAATTGCACAAATGTTATAAAATTACGCTGAATTCTTGTATTAACAATAATATAAAATGATCTAAACGGGTATCTGATTGCCCTATCGTAGAAGTTTAATAGTGCATTTTACTCGACATTTCATGCGCTTTAAGATGCCTCCTAGCCGAGGACGCTATCTGAAATAGGGGCGACGTAAATTGGACAAATGTGAAAAAATTACGCTGAATTCTTATATTAACCACAATCTAAAATGATCTAATCGGGTCTCTGATTGCCCTATCATAGAAGGTTAGTAGTGCATTTTACTCGACAATCCACGCGCTTTAAGATGCCGCCTAACCCAATGCGCTATCTGAAATAGGAGCGACGTAGATTGAACAAGTGTGATAGAATTTCGCTGCATCCATATATTAATCATAATTTAAGATGACCTAAACGGGTCTCTGATTGCCCTATCATAGAAGTTTAATAGTGCATTTTACTCGTCCTTTCATGCGCTTTAAGGTGCCGCCTGGCGCAATACGCTATCTGAAATAGGAGCGACATAAATTGATCAAATGTGATAGAACTACGCAGAATTCTTGTATTAACCATAATATAGAATGCTGTAATCGGGTCTTTGATTCCACTATCATGGAAGGTTAGTAGTGCATATTACTCGTCATTCCATGCGCTTTAAGATGCCACCTAGCCCAATACGCTATCTGAAATAGGGGCGACGTAAATTGAACAAATGTGATAAAATTTCGCTGAATTCTTATATTAACCATAATATATGATGACCTAATCGGGTCTCTGATTGACCTATCCGAGAAGTTTAGTAGTGCATTTTATTCGACATTTCATGCGCTTTAAGATGCCGCATAGCCCAATATGCAATCTGAAATAGGTGCGACGTAAATTGAACAAATGTGATAGAATAACGCTGAATTCTTATATTAACCACAATATAAAATGATCTATTCGGGTCTCTGATTGCCCAATCATAGAAGTTTAATAGTGCATTTTACTCATCATATCATGCGCTTTAAGGTGCCGCTCATCCCAATACGCTATCTGAAATAGGAGCGGCGTAAATTGAACAAATGTGATAGAACTTCGCTGAATTCTTAAATTAACAATAATATATAGTGATCTAATCGGTTCTCCGAATGCCCAATCATAGAAGTTTAATAGTGCATTTTACTCCTCATATCATGCGCTTTAAGGTGCCGCCTATCCCAATACGCTATCTGAAATTGGAGCGACATAAATTGAACAAATGTGATGGAATTACGCAGAATTCTTATATTAACCATAATATAATGCGATATATTCGGGTCTCTGATTGCCCTATCATAGAAGTTTAGTAGTGGATGTTACTCGTCATTTCAAGCGCTTTAAGGTGCCGCTTGGCCCAATACGCTATCTGAAATAGGAGCGACGTTAATTGAACAAATGTGATAAAATTTCGCTGAATTCTTATATTAACCATAATATAAGATGGCCTAATCGGGTCTCTGATTGCCCTACCCGAGAAGCTTAGGAGTGCATTTTACTCGTCATTTCATGCGCTTTAAGGTGCCGCCTAGCCCACTACGCTATCTGAAATAGGAGCGACACAAATTGAACAAATGTGATAGAATTACGCAGAATTCTTACTTTAACCATAATATAGAATGATCTAATCGGGTCTTTGGTTGCCCTATCATATAAAGTTAGTAGTGCATTTTACTCGACATTCCACGCGCTTTAAGATGCCCCCTAGCCCAATATGCTATCTGAAATTGGAGCTACGTAAATTGAACAAACGTGATAGAATTCCGCAGAATTCTTATATTAAGGATAATATAATACGATCTATTCGGGTCTCTGATTGCCCTATCATAGAAGTTTAAGAGTATATTTTAATCGTCATTTCATGCGCTTTAAGGTGCCGCCTGGCCCAAAACGGTATCTGAAATTGGAGCTACGTAAATTGAACAAATGTGATAAAATAACGCCGAATTCTTATATTAACAATAATATAAAATGATCTAATCGTGTCTCCGATTGCCCTATCATAGAAGTTTAATAGTGCATTATACTCGTCGATTCATGCGATTTAAATTGCCGCTTAACCCAATACGCTATCTGAAATAGGAGCGACGTAACTTGAACAAATGTGATAGAATTACGCAGAATTCTTATATCAACCATAATATAATATAAACTATTCGGGTCTCTGTTTGTACTACCGTAGAAGTTTAATAGTGCATTTTACTCGTCATTTCATGCGCTTTAAGGTGCCGCCTAGCCTGATACGCTATCTGAAATAGAAGCGACGTAAATTGAACAAATGTGATAGAATTACGCAGAATTCTTATATTAACCATAATATAAAATGATGTAATGGGGCCTCTGATTACCCTACCATAGAAGTATAATAGTGCATTTTACTGGTCATTTCATGCGCTTTATGATGCCGCCTAGCCCAAACGCTATATGATATAGGAGCGACGTAAATTGAACAAATGTGATAGAATTACGCTGAATTCTTATATTAATCATAATATAAGATGACCTAATCGGGTGTCTGATTGCCCTATCCGAGAAGTTTAGTAGTGCATTTTACTCGACATTTCATGCGCTTTAAGATGCCGCCTAGCCCAATATGCTATCTGAAATAGGAGCGACGTAAATTGAACAAATGTGATAGAATAACGCAGAATTCTTATATTAACCATAATATAGAATGATCTAATCGGGTCTCTGTTTGTACTACCGTAGAAGTTTAATAGTGCATTTTACTCGGCATATTGTTACGAACACCGTGAAGCCAACCGTGATCGACCCGAAGGGAGCGTCCGATCTGTCGTTAAGGGACGATCACCGTTATTGATGAAACAGATCAATGAGAGAGTCTGATTGACAGTCAAGGAGACAAGACGCGATATTATAGACTCTGCCATTCCTTGTTTATATCCTCATAATAAACTTATAAGTGTGAACATGTCGTGCGATGATAATCCCCGGCGCAGCATTGGTGTCAGAAGTGGTATCATAAGAACGCGATCCGCTGCAGGGGGAGAGCTGTTGTTGCAGGACATGTTCGAGAGCCTACAGAGGACCATCGTCGGGCAGATGGAGGAGCACCGCAAGCTAGACGAAATCCGCTGGGGAAAGGAGCATGATTTGTGGCGCCAACGGGAGGCCGCAGAGACAGTGACTCGAGAGACCCGGGATGCGGCTTGGGAGGCTCGTCTGTCCGCGTTGGAGCGGAATTTACAGGTGTTTTCGTAAGGTTCTGCTAATTCTGCTGGTACCTCCGGTTGCGGGGCGGGAGAGGGACCGGGCGCGGCCAGTCATATAAATAGTGTTCATGTTCCTGTAAATAATGCCCCCGTGGCAGTCCCTGGTCCCTCCTCCATACCTTCCGTTGTTCCGTTTCCGGGACCGTTTGTGCCCGCGGAATGTGATCGGGGAGCACGTTGTATCCTAAGCTTGGGTTACGCGGTTAAGCCGTCGGCCTATGATGGCAGAACATCTTGGGAGGAGTATTTGCTTCAATTTGAAGCGATCGCGCGAGCGAACGGCTGGGACGAGGCGAGGATAGCTATGGCTTTGATCGCTTCGTTGGAAGGACCGGCTCGAAGCGTGCTAACAACCCTTTCCACTGCTCGTCACAACAGTTTTATCGAATTAGTTGCGGCGTTGGAATTTCGTTTGGGTGCACGTAACCTTTCCAACTTAAACTACGTTCTGTTTCAAAATTATCGGCAGCGCAAAGGGGAGTCCATTTCCTCTGTTGCAACAGAGATAGAAAGACTGGCGCAGACAGCTTTCGCGGACTGTCCGGTGGAAACGCGGGATAAATTAGCTGCCTCCCAGTTTGTCTCCGCATTGGCCGACGAAGCGGTGAAAAGAACCCTGCGTCTCGGCGGTTTCACCTCCTTGAGGGCTGCAGTTACTAGGGCCTTGGAGGTGGAAGCCGTGGAGGCGATGTCGTTAGGGTTCGTCCCGAGACAATTTCGAGGGAGAGACGTTAACTGCACTAAATTTGTCGAGGTGAACCCGGAGAGGAAGAGGAAATTCGACTTCGCCGAGGATATGCCGGAGAAAAAGAGGAGAACTGAATCTACGTGTTGGCTGTGCGGGAAACCCGGGCATTTACAGAAGGATTGCAGACGTCGGCGACCACAGAAATCTCCGTCCAAATCGGGAAACGGGAAGAAGACGGCGTAGCGGGGGAGCGACGGGCTTTGAACCTGTGTCCCCCGATCCTCAGGAGCGTGGCGACAGGAAGGACATCGCGGGATGAAGCATCCGTGTTTGGAGAAGTTGAAGACAACGAGTGCAAAATCATCTTGGACACGGGCTCATCTATTAATTTATTGAAGAGGGAATTGTGTCCGGTGGAGAACCTTCCCGCAGCGGACCTTGTGATTCGCTTCAGTGCCGGAGAAAGAATGGAAGTCTTCGGTCAGAAGAATTTAGAGGTGCGCATCAAGGGGCTTGCGAGCACGGAGAAATTCTATATTGTACGCATGATTGCAGACTGCATACTTGGAACGGAGTTCTTAAGGAAGCATGGTTGCAAACTAGATTTATCTCGGAATGTGTTGTGTCTTCCGGGGCTGCGGGAAATTCGCCTAGGTGAAGAAGAAAAGAAGAAGAAAAAGAAAGAAGAGAGCAAGAAAGAAGAGAGCAAGAAAGAAGAGAACAAGAAAGAAGGAGGCGAGAAAGGAGAGGAAAGAGTACCACAGCATTTAAAGGAATTATTTGGACGGTGTTCCTTGAACTTGAATGATGAACGGAAGAAGCATTTCGCTAAGCTGCTCTATGAGTACCAGGATGTCTTTGCCAGGAATTCTGATGAAGTTGGAAATTGCGAATTGGTCACGCATAAGATCAACACTGGCGAACATGTTCCCATTAAACAGGCGCCGCGAAGATTGCCTTTGCACCGCCGAGGCGAAGTGGAAGAGCTACTTCAGAAGATGGAGGCTCAAGGTGTCATAGAAAAGTCGCAGAGCCCTTGGTCGTCCCCGATTGTCCTGGTGAAAAAGAAGGACGGTTCTACAAGATTCTGTGTCGATTACCGGCGTTTGAATAGTGTCACGAAGAAGGACTCGTATCCTTTACCTCGTATTGAGGATACACTGGACGCTGTTGCTGGTTCTTCCTGGTTTTCCACTGTAGATTTGCAGAGTGGATATTGGCAAATTTCCATGGAAGCGAAGGATCGGGAAAAGACCGCCTTTTGCGTGGGCACGGGGTTGTGGCAGTTTAAAGTCATGCCTTTCGGTTTGTGTAATGCCCCTGCGACTTTTGAGCGCGTTATGGAGACGGCGTTAGGCGGGCTAAACTGCAAAGTTTGTCTGGTTTACCTTGACGACGTGATCATCTATGGAAAAGACTTCAAAGAAGAACTTGATCGTCTTCGTCTTGTCTTTTCTCGTCTCCGCCAAGCGAAGCTGTTGATGAGCCCCAAGAAATGTACGTTTTTTTGCCGAGAGGTACGATATCTGGGCCATGTCGTTACGGAACATGGAGTAAAGACTGACCCAGAGAAGATTAAGGCGGTTGCTGATTGGCCGGTTCCAAAGAACGTTACAGAATTGAGGAGTTTCTTGGGACTGTGCACTTATTACCGAAAATTTGTTAAGGGTTTCTCTAACGCGGCTAAACCTCTGCATCGTCTCACGGAGGAGACACAAAGATTTATTTGGTCCGATGAGTGCCAGTCTGCCTTCGAGGAGCTGAAGAGACGGCTGATGGAAGCCCCAGTATTAGCGTATCCAGAATCGGATGCAGATTTCATTTTGGACACCGACGCTTCCAGTTTCGCAGTGGGAGCGGTTCTCTCACAGATGCAGGAAGGTCAAGAGAAAGTCGTCGCTTATTTCTCTAAGCTTTTAGAAAGGCTGAGAAGGATTATTGTGTTACCCGGAAGGAGTTGTTAGCAATAGTAAAATCCGTAGAGCATTTCCATCATTATCTCTATGGGAGGAGATTCCTTCTGAGGACAGATCTCGCAGCGTTAAGGTGGTTACTGACTTTCAAAAATCCGGAAGGACAGGTAGCTCGCTGGATAGAGCGGTTGCAACAGTACGATTTTGAAATCCACCATCGTGAGGGCAGAGCACATGGTAATGCCGATGGACTTTCAAGAAGACCGTGTGCCGAGGAAGACTGCAAGCGCTGCAACCACCTTGACGAGAAAGAAGAAAGAATTCTCAGGACGTTCTGTGAAGTCACATCGACCACAGAGTGGAAAAAGGGTCAGATGGAAGATGAAGAAATCGGCTTCATTCTCGAGAAGAAACGGAAGCAAGAGAAACCTCTTCATCAAGATGTTGCGCGGTTTTCTCCACGTCTGAAATATTACTGGTCGATTTGGGACTCACTAGAAGTGAGGGATGGACTATTGTTCCGTAGGTGGGAATCTACCAATGGAGTAACGACTTCGTGGTTGTTGGTGGTGCCACGAGTGAAGATACCGGAGGTATTGAGCCAGTTCCACGATTCTCCTACGGCGGGGCATTTTGGCGTAAAGAAGACTTTGGCCAAGGTACGTCAACAATTCTACTGGGCGACCTGTCGGCAGGATGTAGAAGAATGGTGTCGGCGATGTGACACGTGTGCGGCGAAGAAGGGACCGCGAAAGAGAGGAGCGGGGAACCTGAAGATGTATAACGTCGGAGCACCGTTTGAGAGAGTCGCGCTCGACGTTGTGGGTCCGCTCCCGAGGTCTCGGGCCGGAAATAGATACATGCTGGTTGTTGCGGATTATTTCACGAAGTGGCCTGAAGTAATCGCGATGCCAAACCAGCAGGCGGTCACGATCGCTAGGGCACTTCTAGAACACGTTGTATGTCGGCATGGAGTGCCGTTGGAAATTCACTCGGATCAAGGAAGAAGTCTTGAGTCCGCGGTGTTCCAGGAGTTGATGAAACTGCTGGGAATAAGGAAGACGAGAACTACTCCTTTGCATCCACAGTCTGACGGTTAGGTGGAACGTCTCAATAGAACGTTACTTCAATATCTTGCGATGTTCGTTTCGGAGCATCAACGGGATTGGGATGAGTGGATCCCTCTTTTCCTTTTGGCCTACCGATCTTCCTGTCACGAGGCTACGCAAATGACACCTTCAATGATTCTGTATGGTCAGGAGATTCGGCTGCCCATGCAATTGTGGAGAGGGCTGCCTCCTGAGATGAAGGTAGAAGACGCCGAACAAGAGTACATAGTTTGGATCAAAGAGAGGATGAAGAAGATCCACGAATTCGTTCGGCGACGTCTTCAAATCAGTAGCTCGAAGATGAAGTCCTGGTATGACAGTCATGTACAAGCGATTGACTTCACATCAGGGGACCAGGTTTGGTTGTTTCAGCCTAGAAGGGTAAAAGGGAAATGCCCTAAGTTGCAGGCTGATTGGGAAGGTCCATATAAAGTGCTGGATAGGCTTAATGAAGTTATTTATAGAATCCAGCGTTCGCCAAAGAGTAAGTGCAAAGTGGTGCAAGTGAAGCGTTTGGCCAGATACGAAGGTCGTGCCACTTTGTTTAATGAGAAGAATCAGTAGAGGAGGAGGATGTCCCATGCTTTTCGCCCAAGAAGAGGACGTTTCATCGAAGAAGACGAGAGCAGGTTCCGCCCGTAAAGATTTCAAGAAAGAAGTGCGCAAAACTCAAGAGTCAAGAGGAGTAACCGGGATATCCTCGATATATCGAACGAGCATAGTACCGGCGTCTTGGTCAGGGTTTTTACGTGGTTTTCCCCTGGGACGGAGGACGAATGTCAAGACGTTTGCTGTCTGAAGAAGGCCACAGAGGTTTACATTTCAATCCTTTCGATTTACCTCCTTTTTTCAGACAAAGGTACATATCGCTGAGGTTAGCGGCCAAGATGACATCTCATTGAACTGAGGTTAGCCAGAATCTGAAGGCAGGCGCTAGCGGCTCAAGTGAAGTTGGTCGTCAGTAACTGAAGTTTGACGCGGTCGGGACGCCCGCCTTTAAAGGAAGGAGGGCAGTGTTACGAACACCGTTAAGCCAACCGTGATCGACCCGAAGGGTGCGTTCGATCAGTCGTTAAGGGACGATCGCCGTTATTGATGAAACAGATCAATGAGAGAGTCTGATTGACAGTCAAGGAGACAAGACGCGATATTATAGACTCTGCCATTCCTTGTTTATATCCTCATAATAAACTTATAAGTGTGAACATGTCGTGCGATGATAATCCCCAGCGCAGCAATATCATGCGCTTTAAGATGCCGCCTAGCCCAATGCGCTCTCTGAAATAGGGGCGACGTAAATTGAACAAACGTCATAAAATTAGGCTGTATTCTTATATTAACTATAACACAAAATGATTTAATTGGGTCTCTGATGACCGAATCCGAGAAGCTTAAGAGATCATTTTACTCGCCATTTCATGCGCTTTAAGATGCCACCTTGCCCAATACGCTATCGGAAATAGGAGCGACGTAAATTGAACGTATGTGATAGAATTACGCTGAAGTCTTATATTAACCATAATATATACTGATCTAATCGGGTCTCTGATTGCCCTATCGTAGAAGGTTAGTAGGGCATTTCACTCGTCACTCCACGCGCTTTAAGATGCCGCCTATCCCAATACGCTATCTGAAATAAGAGCGACGTAAATTGAACAAATGTGATAGACTTTCGCTGAATTCTTACATTAACCATAATATAAAATGATCTAATCGGGTCTCTGTTTGCCCTATCGTAGAAGTTTAATTGTGCATTTTACTCGTCATTTCAAGCTTTTTAAGGTGCCGGTTAGCCCAATACGCTATCTGAAATAGGGGCGACGTAAATTGATCAAATGTGATAGAATTACACAGAATTCTTATATTAACCATAATATAATACGATCAATTCGGGTCTCTGATTGCCGTATCATAGAAGTTTAATAGTGCATTTTACTCGTCATTTCATGCGCTGTAAGGTGCCGTCTAACCCAATACGCTATCTGAAATTGGAGCGACATAAATTGAACAAATGTGATAGAATTACGCAGAATTCTTGTATTAACCATAATATAAGACGACCTATTCGGGTCTCTGATTGCCCTATCATAGAAGTTTAATAGTGCATTTTACTCGTCATTTCATGCGCTTTAAGGTGACGCCTAGCCCAATACGCTATCCGAAATAGGAGCGACATAAATTCAACAAATGTGATAGAATTACGCAGAATTCTTGTATTAACCATAATATAATACGATCTATTCGGGTCTGTGATTGTCCTATCATAGAAGTTTAATAGTGCATTTTACTCGTCATTTCACGCGCTTTAAGATGCCGCCTAGTCCAATACGCTATCTGAAATTGGAGCTACGTAAATTGAACAAATGTGATAAAATTACGTTGAATTCTTATATTAACAATAATACAAAATGATCTAATCGGGTCTCTGATTGCCCTATCATAGAAGTTTAATAGTGCATTTCACTCGACATTTCATGCTCTTTAAGATGCCTCCTAGCCCAATACGCTATCTGAAATAGGGGCGACGTAAATTGAACAAATGTGATAAAATTACGTTGAATTCTTATACTGACAATAATATAAAATGATCTCATCGGGTCTCTGGTTGCCCTATCATTGAAGTTTAATAGTGGATTTTACTCGTCATTTCATGCGCTTTAAGGCGCCGATTAGCCTAATACGCTATCTGAAATAGGAGCGTCTTAAATTGAACAAATGTGATAGAATTACGTAGAATTCTTGTATTAACCATAATATAATACGACCTATTCGGGTCTCTGATTGCCCTATCATAGAAGTTTAATAGTGCATTTTACTCGTAATTTTATGCGCTTTAAGGTGACGCCTAGCCCAATACGCTATCCGAAATAGGAGCGACATAAATTCAACAAATGTGATAGAATTACGCAGAATTCTTGTATTAACCATAATATAAAATGATATAATCGGGTCTCTGATAGCCCTATAATAGAAGGTTAGTAGTGCATTCCACTCGTCATTCCATACGCTTTAAGATGCCGCCTATCCCAATACGCTATCTGAAATAAGAGCGACGTAAATTGAACAAATGTGATAGAGTTTCGCTGAATTCTTACATTAACCATAATATAAAATGATCTAATCGGGTCTCTGTTTGCCCTCACCTAGAAGTCTAATATTGCATTTTACTCGACATTTCATGCGCTTTAAGGTGCCACTTAGACCAATACGCTATCTGAAATAGGAGCGACGTAAATTGAACAAATGTGATAAAATTTCGCTGAATTCTTATATTAACCATAATATATAATGATATAATCGGGTCTCTGATTGCCCTATCGTAGAAGGTTAGTAGGGCATTTTACTCGTCATTCCACGCGCTTTAAGATGCCGCCAAGCCCATTACGCTATCTGAAATAGGAGCGACGTAAATTGAACAAATGTGATAGAATTTCGCTGAATTCTTATAATAACAATAATGTAAAATGATATAATCGGGTCTCTGATTGCCCTATCATAGAAGTTTAATTGTGCATTTTACTAGTCATTTCAAGCTCTTTAAGGTGCCGCTTACCCCAATACGCTATCTGAAACAGGAGCGACGTAAATAGAACAAATGTGATAGAATTATGCAGAATTCTTATATTAACCGTAATATAATATGATCTATTCGGGTCTCTGATTGCCCTATCATAGAAGTTTAATAGTGCATTTTACTCGTCATTTCATGCGCTTTAAGGTGCACCCTATCCCAATACGCGATCTGAAATTAGAGCTACGTAAATTAAACAAATGTGATAGAGTTACGACGAATTCTTAAATTAACCATAATATACGACGATATAATCGGGTCTCTGATTGCCCCATCCTAGAAGTTTAATAGTGCACTTTACTCGACATTTCATGCGCTTTGGGATGCCGCTTAGACGAATACGCTATCTGAAGCAGGAGCGACGTAAATTGAACAAATGTGATAAAATTACGCTGAATTCTTATATTAATCATAATATAAGATGATCTAATCGGGCCTCTGATTGCCCTATCCTAGAAGTTTAGCAGTGCATTTTACTGGACATTTCATGCGCTTTAAGATGCCGCCTAGCCCAATATGCTATCTGAAATAGGAGCGACGTAAATTGAACAAATGTGATAGAATAACGCAGAATTCTTATATTAACCATAATACAGAATGATCTAATCGGGTCTCTGTTTGTAATACCCTAGAAGTTTAATAGTGCATTTTACTCGACATATCATGCGCTTTAAGATGCCGCCTAGCCCAATACGCTATCTGAAATAGGAGCGACGTAAATTGAACAAATGTGATAGAATTAGGCTGAATTCTTATATAAATCATAATATAAGATGACCTAATCGGGTCTCTGATTACCCTATCCTAGAAGTTTTATAGTGCGTTTTGCTCGGCATTTCATGCGCTTTAAGGTGCCGCTTATCCCTATATGCTATCTGAAGTTGGAGCGACGTAAATTGAACAAATGTGATAGAATTACGCAGAATTCTTATATTAACCATAATATAAAATGATCTAATCGTGTCTCTGATGGCCCTATCATAGAAGGTTAGTATTGCATTTTACTCGTCATTCCACGCGCTTTAAGATGCCGCCAAGCCCAATATGCTATCTGAAATTGGAGCTACGTAAATTGAACAAGTGTGATTGAGTTTCGCTGAATTCATAAATTAACCATAATATAAAATGATCTAATCGGGTCTCTGTTTGCCCTACCTTAGAAGTTTAATAGTGCATTTTACTCGACATTTCATGCGCTTTAAGATGCTACCTAGCCCAATATACTATCTGAAATAGGAGCGACGTAAATTGAACAAATGTGATAGAATTACGCTGAATTCTTATATTAATCATAATATAAGATGACCTAATCGGGTCTCTGATTGCCCTATCCGATAAGTTTAGTAGTGCATTTTGCTCGACATTTCATGTGCCTTAAGATGCCGCATAGCCCAATACGCTATCTGAAACTGGAGCTACGGAAATTGAACAAACGTGATAGAATTACGCAGAATTCTTATATTAACAATAATATAATATGATATATTCGGGTCTCTGATTGCCCTATCATAGATGTTTAATAGTGCATTTTACTCGTCATTTCATGCGCTTTAAGGTGCCGCACAGCCCAATACGCTATGTAAAATAGGAGCGACATAAATTAAACAAATGTGATAGAATTACGCAGTATTCTTATATTAACCATAATATAGAATGATCTAATCGGGTCTCTGATTGCCCTATCATAGAAGCTTAATAGTGCATTTTACTGGTCATTCCATGCGCTTTAAAATGCCGCCTATCCCAATACGCTATCTGAAATAGGAGCGACGTAAATTGAACAACTGTGACAATATCACGCTGAATTCTTATATTAACAATAATATAAAATGATCTAATCGGGTCTCTGATTGCCCTATCATAGAAGTTTAATAGTGCATTTTACTCGTCATTTCATGCGCTTTAAGGTGCCGCTTACCCCAATACGCTACCTGAAACTGGAGCGACGTAAATTGAACAAATGTGATAGAATTACGCTGGATTCTTATATTAATCATAATATAAGAAGACCTAATCGGGTCTCTGATTGCCCTATCCTAGAAGTTTAGTGGTGCATTTTACTCGACATTTCATGCGCTTTAAGATGCCGCTTAGCCCAATACGCTATCTGAAGTAGGAGCGACGTAAATTCAACAAATGTGATAGAATTACGCAGAATTCTTATATTAACCATAATATAATATGATCTACTCGGGCCTCTGATTACCCTATCATAGAAGTTTAATAGTGTATTTTACTCGTCATTTCATGCGGTTTAAGGTGCCGCCCAGCCCAATACGCTATGTAAAATAGGAGCGACATAAATTGAACAAATGTGATAGAATTTCGCTGAATTCTTATATTAATCATAACATAAAATGATCTAATCGGCTGTCTGTTTGCCCTATCCTAGAAGTTTAATAGTGCATGTTACTCGACATTTCATGCGCTTTAAGATGCAGCCTATCCCAATACGCTATCTGAAATAGGAGCAAAGTATATTGCACAAATGTGATAGAATTACGCAGAATTCTTATATTAACCATAATATAATATGATCTTTTCGGGTCTCTGATTGCCCTATCATAGAAGTTTAATAGTGCATGTTACTCGACATTTCATGCGCTTTAAGATGCAGCCTATCCCAATACGCTATCTGAAATAGGAGCAAAGTATATTGCACAAATGTGATAGAATTACGCAGAACTCTTATATTAACCATAATATAATATGATCTTTTCGGGTCTCTGATTGCCCTATCATAGAAGTTTAATAGTGCATTTGAGTCGTCATTTCATGCGCTTTAAGATGCCGCTTAGACCAATACGCTGTCTGAAGTAGGAGCGACGTAAATTGAACAAATGTGATAGAAATACGCAGAATTGTTATATGAACCATAATTTGAAATGATCTAATCGGGTCTCTGATTGCCCTATCGTAGAGGTTTAGTAGTGCAATTTACTCGTCATTTCATGAGCTTTAAGTTGCCGTCTAGCCCAATCCGCTATCTCAAAGTGGAGATACGTAAATTGAACAAATGTGATAGAATTACGCAGAATTCTTATATTAACCATAATATAAGATGATCTAATCAGGTCTCTGATTGCCCCATGATAGAAGTTTAATAGTGCATTTTGTTCGGCATTTCATTCGCTTTAAGATGCCGCTTAGCACAATACGCTATCTAAAGTTGGAGCGACGTAAATTGAACAAATGTGATAGAATTACGTTGAATTCTTATATTAACCATAATATAAAATGATCTAATCGGGTCTCTGATTGACTTATCCGTGAAGTTTAGTAGTGCATTTTGCTCGGCATTTCATGCGCTTTAAGATGCCGCCTAGCCCAATACGCTATCTGAAACTGGAGCTACGTAAATTGATCAAACGTGATAGAATTACGCAGAATTCATGTATTAACCATAATATAATACGAACTATTCGGGTGTCTGGTTGGCCTATCATAGAAGTATAATACTGCATTTTACTCGACATTTCATGCGCTCTAAGGTGCCGCCTAGCCCAATACGCTATCTAAACTAGGAGCGACATAAATTGAACAAATGTGAAAGAATTACGCAGAATTCTTGTATTAACCGTAATATAATACGATCTATTCGGGTCTCCGATTGCCGTATCATAGAAGTTTAATAGTGCATGTTACTCGTCATTTCATGCGATTTAAGGTGCCGCTTGGCCCAATACGCTATCTGAAATAGGAGCGACGTAAATTGAACAAATGTGATAGAATTACACAGAATTCTTATATTAACCATAATATAAAATGATCTAATCGGGTCTCTGATTGCCTTATCATAGAAGGTTAGTAGTGCATTTTACTTGTCATTGCACGCGCTTTAAGATGCCGCTTAGCGCAATACGCTATCTGAGACAGGAGCGACGTAAATTGAACAAATGTGATAGAATTACGCAGAATCCTTATATGAACCATAATATAAGATGATCTAATCGGGTCTTTGATTGCCCCGTCATAGATTTTTAGTAGAGCATTTTACTCGTCATTCCATGCGCTTTGAGATGCCGCCTATTCCAATACGCTATCTGAAATAGGAGCGACGTAAATTGATCAAATGTGATACAATTACGCTGAATTCTTAAATTAACCATAATATAAGATGATCTAATCGGGACTCTGATTGCCCTATCGTAGAAGGTTAGTAGTGCATTTTACTCGCCATTCCACGCGCTTTAAGATGCCGCATAGCGCAATACGCTATCTGAAATAGGGGCGACGTAAATTGAACAAATTTGATAAAATTACGCTGAATTCTTATATTAACAATAATATAAAATGATCTAAACGGGTCTCTGATTGCCCTATGATAGAAGTTTAATAGTGCATTTTACTCGTCATTGCATGCGCTCTAAGGTGCCGCCTAGCCCAAATCGCTGTCTGAAATAGGAGCGACGTAAATTGAACAAATGTGATAGAATTATGCAGAATTCTTACATTAACCATAATATAGAATGATCTAATCGGGTCTCTGATTGCCCTATCATAGAAGTTTAGTAGTGCATTTTACTCGCCATTTCATGCGCTTTAAGGTGCGGCCTAGCCCAATACGCTATCTGAAATTTGAGCTACGTAAATTGAACAAGTGTGGTAAAGCTTCGCTGAATTCTTAAATTAACCATAATATAAAATGATCTAATCGGGTCTCTGATTACACTATCATCGAAGCTTAATAGTGCATTTTACTCATCATTTCATGCGCTTTAAGGTGTCGCCTAGCCCAATACGCTACCTGAAATAGGTGCGACGTAAATTGAACAAATGTGCGAGAATTACGCAGCATTCTTATATTAACCACAATATAATACGATCTATTCGGGTCTCTGATTGCCCTATCATAGAAGTTTAACAGTGCATTTCACTCGATATATCATGCGCTTTAAGATGCCGCCTAGTACAATGCGCTATCTGAAATTGGAGCTACGTACATTGAACAAATGTGATAGAATTACGCAGAATTCTTATATTAACCATAATATAAGATGATCTAATCAGGTCTCTGATTGCCCCATGATAGAAGTTTAATAGTGCATTTTGTTCGGCATTTCATTCGCTTTAAGATGCCGCTTAGCACAATACGCTATCTAAAGTTGGAGCGACGTAAATTGAACAAATGTGATAGAATTACGTTGAATTCTTATATTAACCATAATATAAAATGATCTAATCGGGTCTCTGATTGACTTATCCGTGAAGTTTAGTAGTGCATTTTGCTCGGCATTTCATGCGCTTTAAGATGCCGCCTAGCCCAATACGCTATCTGAAACTGGAGCTACGTAAATTGATCAAACGTGATAGAATTACGCAGAATTCATGTATTAACCATAATATAATACGAACTATTCGGGTGTCTGGTTGGCCTATCATAGAAGTATAATACTGCATTTTACTCGACATTTCATGCGCTCTAAGGTGCCGCCTAGCCCAATACGCTATCTAAACTAGGAGCGACATAAATTGAACAAATGTGAAAGAATTACGCAGAATTCTTGTATTAACCGTAATATAATACGATCTATTCGGGTCTCCGATTGCCGTATCATAGAAGTTTAATAGTGCATGTTACTCGTCATTTCATGCGATTTAAGGTGCCGCTTGGCCCAATACGCTATCTGAAATAGGAGCGACGTAAATTGAACAAATGTGATAGAATTACGCAGAATTCTTATATTAACCATAATATAAAATGATCTAATCGGGTCTCTGATTGCCTTATCATAGAAGGTTAGTAGTGCATTTTACTTGTCATTGCACGCGCTTTAAGATGCCGCTTAGCGCAATACGCTATCTGAGACAGGAGCGACGTAAATTGAACAAATGTGATAGAATTACGCAGAATCCTTATATGAACCATAATATAAGATGATCTAATCGGGTCTTTGATTGCCCCGTCATAGATTTTTAGTAGAGCATTTTACTCGTCATTCCATGCGCTTTGAGATGCCGCCTATTCCAATACGCTATCTGAAATAGGAGCGACGTAAATTGATCAAATGTGATACAATTACGCTGAATTCTTAAATTAACCATAATATAAGATGATCTAATCGGGACTCTGATTGCCCTATCGTAGAAGGTTAGTAGTGCATTTTACTCGCCATTCCACGCGCTTTAAGATGCCGCATAGCGCAATACGCTATCTGAAATAGGGGCGACGTAAATTGAACAAATTTGATAAAATTACGCTGAATTCTTATATTAACAATAATATAAAATGATCTAAACGGGTCTCTGATTGCCCTATGATAGAAGTTTAATAGTGCATTTTACTCGTCATTGCATGCGCTCTAAGGTGCCGCCTAGCCCAAATCGCTGTCTGAAATAGGAGCGACGTAAATTGAACAAATGTGATAGAATTATGCAGAATTCTTACATTAACCATAATATAGAATGATCTAATCGGGTCTCTGATTGCCCTATCATAGAAGTTTAGTAGTGCATTTTACTCGCCATTTCATGCGCTTTAAGGTGCGGCCTAGCCCAATACGCTATCTGAAATTTGAGCTACGTAAATTGAACAAGTGTGATAAAGCTTCGCTGAATTCTTAAATTAACCATAATATAAAATGATCTAATCGGGTCTCTGATTACACTATCATCGAAGCTTAATAGTGCATTTTACTCATCATTTCATGCGCTTTAAGGTGTCGCCTAGCCCAATACGCTACCTGAAATAGGTGCGACGTAAATTGAACAAATGTGCGAGAATTACGCAGCATTCTTATATTAACCACAATATAATACGATCTATTCGGGTCTCTGATTGCCCTATCATAGAAGTTTAACAGTGCATTTCACTCGATATATCATGCGCTTTAAGATGCCGCCTAGTACAATGCGCTATCTGAAATTGGAGCTACGTACATTGAACAAACGTGATAGAATTACGCAGAATTCTTATATTAACCATAATATAATACGATCAATTCGGGTCACTGGTTGCCCTATCCTAGAAGTTTAATAGTGCATTTTGTTCGGCATTTCATTCGCTTTAAGATGCCGCTTAGCACAATACGCTATCTAAAGTTGGAGCGACGTAAATTGAACAAATGTGATAGAATTACGTTGAATTCTTATATTAACCATAATATAAAATGATCTAATCGGGTCTCTGATTGACTTATCCGTGAAGTTTAGTAGTGCATTTTGCTCGGCATTTCATGCGCTTTAAGATGCCGCCTAGCCCAATACGCTATCTGAAACTGGAGCTACGTAAATTGATCAAACGTGATAGAATTACGCAGCATTCTTACATTAACCATAATATAATACGAACTATTCGGGTGTCTGATTGGCCTATCGTAGAAGTATAATACTGCATTTTACTCGGCATTTCATGCGCTCTAAGGTGCCGCCTAGCCCAATACGCTATCTAAACTAGGAGCGACATAAATTGAACAAATGTGAAAGAATTACGCAGAATTCTTGTATTAACCGTAACATAATACGATCTATTCGGGTCTCCGATTGCCGTATCATAGAAGTTTAATAGCGCATGTTACTCGTCATTTCATGCGATTTAAGGTGCCGCTTGGCCCAATACGCTATCTGAAATAGGAGCGACGTAAATTGAACAAATGTGATAGAATTACACAGAATTCTTATATTAACCATAATATAACATGATCTAATCGGGTCTCTGATTGCCTTATCATAGAAGGTTAGTAGTGCATTTTACTTGTCATTGCACGCGCTTTAAGATGCCGCTTAGCGCAATACGCTATCTGAGACAGGAGCGACGTAAATTGAACAAATGTGATAGAATTACGCAGAATCCTTATATGAACCATAATATAAGATGATCTAATCGGGTCTTTGATTGCCCCGTCATAGATGGTTAGTAGTGCATTTTACTCGTCATTCCATGCGCTTTGAGATGCCGCCTATTCCAATACGCTATCTGAAATAGGAGCGACGTAAATTGATCAAATGTGATACAATTACGCTGAATTCTTAAATTAACCATAATATAAGATGATCTAATCGGGACTCTGATTGCCCTATCGTAGAAGGTTAGTAGTGCATTTTACTCGCCATTCCACGCGCTTTAAGATGCCGCATAGCCCAATACGCTATCTGAAATAGGGGCGACGTAAATTGAACAAATTTGATAAAATTACGCTGAATTCTTATATTAACAATAATATAAAATGATCTAAACGGGTCTCTGATTGCCCTATGATAGAAGTTTAATAGTGCATTTTACTCGTCATTGCATGCGCTCTAAGGTGCCGCCTAGCCCAAATCGCTGTCTGGAATAGGAGCGACGTAAATTGAACAAATGTGATAGATTATGCAGAATTCTTACATTAACCATAATATAGAATGATCTAATCGGGTCTCTGATTGCCCTATCATAGAAGTTTAGTAGTGCATTTTACTCGCCATTTCATGCGCTTTAAGGTGCGGCCTAGCCCAATACGCTATCTGAAATTGGAGCTACGTAAATTGAACAAGTGTGATAAAGCTTCGCTGAATTCTTAAATTAACCATAATATAAAATGATCTAATCGGGTCTCTGATTACACTATCATCGAAGCTTAATAGTGCATTTTACTCATCATTTCATGCGCTTTAAGGTGTCGCCTAGCCCAATACGCTACCTGAAATAGGTGCGACGTAAATTGAACAAATGTGCGAGAATTACGCAGCATTCTTATATTAACCACAATATAATACGATCTATTCGGGTCTCTGATTGCCCTATCATAGAAGTTTAACAGTGCATTTCTCTCGATATATCATGCGCTTTAAGATGCCGCCTAGTACAATGCGCTATCTGAAATTGGAGCTACGTACATTGAACAAACGTGATAGAATTACGCAGAATTCTTATATTAACCATAATATAATACGATCAATTCGGGTCACTGATTGCCCTATCCTAGAAGTTTAGTAGTGTATTTTACTCGACATCTCATGCGCTTTAAGATGCCGCTTAGCACAATACGCTATCTAAAGTTGGAGCGACGTAAATTGAACAAATGTGATAGAATTACGTTGAATTCTTATATTAACCATAATATAAAATGATCTAATCGGGTCTCTGATTGACTTAACCGTGAAGTTTAGTAGTGCATTTTGCTCGGCATTTCATGCGCTTTAAGATGCCGCCTAGCCCAATACGCTATCTGAAACTGGAGCTACGTAAATTGATCAAACGTGATAGAATTACGCAGCATTCTTACATTAACCATAATATAATACGATCTATTCGGGTGTCTGATTGGCCTATCGTAGAAGTATAATACTGCATTTTACTCGGCATTTCATGCGCTCTAAGGTGCCGCCTAGCCCAATACGCTATCTAAACTAGGAGCGACATAAATTGAACAAATGTGAAAGAATTACGCAGAATTCTTGTATTAACCGTAATATAATACGATCTATTCGGGTCTCTGATTGCCCTATCATAGAAGTTGAATAGTGCATTTTACTCGTCAATTCATGCGCTTTAAGGTGTCGCCCAGCCCAATATGCTATCTGAAATTGGAGCGACGTGAAGTGAACAAATGTGATAGAATTACGCTGAATTCTTAAATTAACAATAATATAAAATGATCTAATCGGCTCTCTGTTTGCCCTACCCTAGAAGTTTAATACTGCATTTTACTCGACATTACATGCTCTTTAGGATGCCATCTAGCTCAATACGATATCTGAAATAGGAGCGACGTAAATTGAACAAATGTGATAGAATTTCGCTGAATTCTTATGTGAACCATAATATATAATGATCTAATCG
>CAKAJE020000365.1:0-19642 GCA_916610135.2 Macropis europaea
TCACATTTGTTCAACCTACGTCGCTCATATTCAGATAGTGTACTGGGCTAGGCGGCATCTTAAAGTGGGTGGAAGCGCGAGTAAAATGCACTACTAAACTTCTATGATAGAGCAATCAGAGTCCCGGTTAGATCATTGTATATTTTGTTTAATATAAGATTTCAGGGAAATTCTATCACATTTGTTCAATTTACGTCGCTCCTATTTCAGATAGCGTATTGGGCTAAGCGGCATCTCAAAGCGCATGAAATGACGAGAGAAACGCACTATTAAACTTCTTGGGTAGGGCGAACAGAGACCCGATTACATCATTTTAGTTATGGTAATTTTAGAATTCGCGCAAATTCTATCACATTGTACAACTACGTCGCTCGTATTTCAGATAGCGTACTGGGCTAGGCGGCACCTTAAAGCGCGTGGAATGGCGAGTACAATGCACTATTAAACTTCTATGATAGGGCAATCAGAGACCGATTAGATCATTTTATATTTTGGTAAATATAAGAATTCAGCGAAATTCTATCACGTTTGTTCAATTACGTCGCTCCTATTTCAGATAGCTTATTGTGCTAAGCGGTATCACAAAGCGCATGAAATGACGAGTGAAATGCACTTTTAAACTTCTAGGGTAGGGCAAACAGAGACCCGATTAGATCATTTTATATTATGGTTAACTTAAGAATTCAGCAAAATTTTATCACATTTGTTCATTTACGTCGCTCCTATTTCAGATAGCGTACTGGGCAAGGCGGCATCTTAAACCCCGTGGAATGGCGAGTAAAATGCACTATTAAACTTCTATGATAGGGCAATCAGAGACCCGATTAGATCATTTTATATTACGGTTAATATAAGAATTCAGCGTAATTCTGTCACACTTGTTCAACTTACGTGGCTCCTATTTCAGATAGCGTACTGGGCTAGGCGGCCAACTTAAAGCGCATGAAATGGCGAGTAAAATGCACTATTAAACTTATATGATAGGGCAATCAGAGATCCGATTAGATCATTTTATATTTTGGTTACTATAAGAATTTAGCGAAATTCTATCACATTTGTTCAATTTACGTCGCTCGTATTTCAGATAGCGTATTGGGGCTAAGCGGCATCTCAAAGCGCATGAAATGGCGAGTAAAATGCACTATTAAACTTCAAGGGTACCCGATTAGATCATTTTATATTATGGTTAATTTAAGAATTCAGCAAAATTCTATCACATTTGTTCAAGTTACGTCGCTCCTATTTCAGATAGCGTACTGGGCAAGGCGGCATCTTAAATCGCGTGGAAGGGCGAGTAAAATGCACTACTAAACTTCTATGATAGGGCAATCAGAGTCCCGATTAGATCATTTTATATTTTGTTTACTATAAGATTTCAGGGAAATTCTATCACATTTGTTCAATTTACGTCGCTCCTATTTCAGATAGCGTATTGGGCTAAGCAGCATCTCAAAGCGCAAGAAATGGCGAGTAAAATGCACTATTAAACTTCTAGGGTAGGGCACACAGAGACCCGATTAGATCATTTTATATTATGGTTAATTTAAGAATTCAGCGAAATCCTATCACATTTGTTCAATTTACGTCGCTCCTATTTCAGCTAGCGTATTGGGCTAAGCGGCATCTCAAAGCGCATGAAATGGCGAGTAAAATGCACTATTAAACTTCTAGGGTAAGGCAAACAGAGACCCGATTAGATCATTTTATATTACGGTTAATATAAGAATGCAGCGTAATTCTATCACATTTGAACAACTTACGTCGCTCCTATTTCAGATAGCGTACTGGGCTAGGCGGCATCTTAAAGCGCGTGGAAGGGCGAGTAAAATGCACTACTAAACTTCTATGATAGGGCAATCAGAGACCCGATTAGATCATTTTATATTATGGTTAATTTAAGAATTCAGCAAAATTCTATCACATTGTTCAACTTTCGTCGCTCCTATTTCAGATAGCGTACTGGGATAGGCGGCATCTTAAAGCGCGTGGAATGGCGAGTAAAATGCACTATTAAACTTCTATGATAGGGCAATCAGAGACCCGATTAGATCATTTTATATTTTGGTTAATATAAGAATTCAGCGAAATTCTATCACATTTGTTCAATTTACGGCGCTCCTATTTCAGATAGCTTATTGGGCTAAGCGGCATCGCAAAGCGCATGAAATGACGAGTGAAATTGCACTATTAAACTTCTAGGGTAGGGCACACAGAGTCCCGATTAGATCATTTCATATTATGGTTAATTTAAGAATTCAGCAAAATTCTATCACATTTGTTCAATTTACGTCGCTCCTATTTCAGATAGCGTACTGGGCTAGGCGGCATCTTAAAGCGCATGAAATGGCGAGTAAAATGCACTCATAAACTTCAATGATAGGGCAATCAGAGAACCGATTAGATCATTGTATATTTTGTTTAATATAAGATTTCAGGGAAATTCTATCACATTTGTTGAATTTACGTCGCTCATATTTCAGATAGCGTATTGGGCTAAGCGGCATCTCAAAGCGCCTGAAATGGCGAGTAAAATGCACTATTATACTTCTAGGGTAGGGCAAACAGAGACCCGATTAGATCATTTTGTATTATGGTTAATTTAAGAATTCAGCAAAATTCTATCACATCTGTTCAATTTACGTCGCTCCTATTTAAGATAGCGTACTGCGCTAGGCGGCATCTTAAAGCGCGTGGAAAGGCGAGTAAAATGCACTGTTAAACTTCTATGATAGGGCAATCAGGGACCCGATCAGATCATTTTATATTTTGGTTAATATAAGATTTCAGGGAAATTCTATCACATTTGTTCAATTTACGTCGCTCCTATTTCTGATAGCGTATTGGGCTAAGCGGCATCTCAAAGCGCATGGAATGGCGAGTAAAATGCACTATTCAACTTCTAGGGTAGGGAGAACAGAGACCCGATTAGATCTTTTTATAGTATGGTTAATTTAAGAATTCACCAAAAATCTATCACATTTGTTCAATTTACGTTGCTCCTGTTTCACATAGCGTACTGGGCTAAGCGGCATCTTAAAGCGCATGAAATGATGAATGAAATTCGCTATTAAACTTCTATGATAGGGCAATCAGAGACCCGATTAGATCATTTTATATTTTGGTTAATATATGAATGCAGCGAAATTCAATCACATTTGTTCAATTTACGTCGCTCCTATTTCACATAGCGTACTGGGCTAAGCGGCATCTTAAAGCGCATGAAATGATGTGTGAAATGCACTATTAAACTTCTATGATAGGGCAATGAGAGACCCGATTAGATCATTTTATATTTTGGCTAATATATGAATGCAGCGAAATTCTATCACATTTGTTCAAATTACGTAGCTCCTATTCCACATAGCGTACTTAGCTAAGCGGCATCTCAAAGCGCATGAAATTACGAGTGAAATGCACTATTAAACTTCTAGGGTAGGGCAAACAGAGACCCGATTAGATCATTTTATAGTATGGTTAATTTAAGAATTCAGCAAAAATCGATCACATTTGTTCAATTTACGTCGCTCCTATTTCAGATAGCGTACTGGGCTAGGCGGCATCTTAAAGCGCATGAAATGGCGAGTAAAATGCACTCATAAACTTCAATGATAGGGCAATCAGAGAACCGATTAGATCATTGTATATTTTGTTTAATATAAGATTTCAGGGAAATTCTATCACATTTGTTCAATTTACGTCGCTCATATTTCAGATAGCGTATTGGGCTAAGCGGCATCTCAAAGCGCCTGAAATGGCGAGTAAAATGCACTATTATACTTCTAGGGTAGTGCAAACAGAGACCCGATTAGATCATTTTGTATTATGGTTAATTTAAGAATTCAGCAAAATTCTATCACATCTGTTCAATTTACGTCGCTCCTATTTCAGATAGCGTACTGGGCTAGACGGCATCTTAAAGCGCGTGGAAGGGCGAGTAAAATGCACTACGAAACTTCTATGATAGGGCAATCAGAGACCCGATTAGATCATTTTATATTTTGTTTAATATAAGATTTCAAGGAAATTCTATCACATTTGTTCAATTTACGTCGCTCCTATTACAGATAGCGTATTGGGCTAATCGGCATCTCAAAGCGCATGAATTGGCGAATAAAATGCACTATTAAACTTCTAGGCCAGGACGAACAGAGACCCGATTAGATCATTTTCCATTATGGTTAATAAAAGAATTCAGCGAAATTCTATCACATTTGTTCAATTTACATCGTTCCTATTTCAGATAGCGTATTGGGCTAAGCGGCATCTCAAAGCGCATGAAATGACGAGTAGAATGCACTATTAAACTTTTAGGGTAGGGCAAACAGAGACCCGATTAGATAATTTTATATTATAGTTAATTTAAGAATTCAGCGAAATTCTATCACATTTGTTCAATTTACGTCGCTCCTATTTCAGATAGCTTATTGGGCTAAGCGGCATCACAAAGCGCATGAAATGACGAGTGAAATGCACTTTTAAACTTCTAGGGTAGGGCAAACAGAGACCCGATTAGATCATTTTATATTATGGTTAACTTAAGAATTCAGCAAAATTTTATCACATTTGTTCAATTTACGTCGCTCCTATTTCAGATAGCGTACTGGGCAAGGCAGCATCTTAAACCGCGTGGAATGGCGAGTAAAATGCACTATTAAACTTCTATGATAGGGCAATCAGAGACCCGATTAGATCATTTTATATTACGGTTAATATAAGAATTCAGCGTAATTCTGTCACACTTGTTCAACTTACGTCGCTCCTATTTCAGATAGCGTACTGGGCTAGGCGGCAACTTAAAGCGCGTGGAATGGCGAGTAAAATGCACTATTAAACTTATATGATAGGGCAATCAGAGTCCCGATTAGATCATTTTATATTTTGCTTACTATAAGATTTCAGGGAAATTCTATTACATTTGTTCATTTTACGTCGCTCCTATTTCAGATAGCGTATTGGGCTAAGCAGCATCTCAAAGCGCAAGAAATGGCGAGTAAAATGCACTATTAAACTTCTAGGGTAGGGCACACAGAGACCCGATTAGATCATTTTATATTATGGTTAATTTAAGAATTCAGCGAGATCCTATCACATTTGTTCAATTTACGTCGCTCCTATTTCAGCTAGCGTATTGGGCTAAGCGGCATCTCAAAGCGCATGAAATGGCGAGTAAAATGCACTATTAAACTTCTAGGGTAAGGCAAACGGAGACCCGATTAGATCATTTTATATTACGGTTAATATAAGAATGCAGCGTAATTCTATCACATTTGAACAACTTACGTCGCTCCTATTTCAGATAGCGTACTGGGCTAGGCGGCATCTTAAAGCGCGTGGAAGGGCGAGTAAAATGCACTACTAAACTTCTATGATAGGGCAATCAGAGACCCGATTAGATCATTTTATATTATGGTTAATTTAAGAATTCAGCAAAATTCTATCACATTGTTCAATTTACGTCGCACCTATTTCAGATAGCGTACTGGGATAGGCGGCATCTTAAAGCGCGTGGAATGGCGAGTAATATGCACTATTAAACTTCAATGATAGGGCAATCAGAGAACCGATTAGATCATTGTATATTTTGTTTAATATAAGATTTCAGGGAAATTCTATCACATTTGTTCAATTTACGTCGCTCATATTTCAGATAGCGTATTGGGCTAAGCGGCATCTCAAAGCGCATGAAATGACGAGAGAAACGCACTATTAAACTTCTTGGGTAGGGCGAACAGAGACCCGATTACATCATTTTATGTTATGGTTAATTTAAGAATTCGCGCAAAATTCTATCACATTTGTACAACTTACGTCGCTCCTATTTCAGATAGCGTACTGGGCTAGGCGGCACCTTAAAGCGCGTGGAATGGCGAGTAAAACGCACTATTAAACTTCTATGATAGGGCAATCAGAGACCCGATTAGATCATTTTATATTTTGGTAAATATAAGAATTCAGCGAAATTCTATCACGTTTGTTCAATTTACGTCGCTCCTATTTCAGATAGCTTATTGTGCTAAGCGGCATCACAAAGCGCATGAAATGACGAGTGAAATGCACTTTTAAACTTCTAGGGTAGGGCAAACAGAGACCCGATTAGATCATTTTATATTATGGTTAACTTACGGATTCAGCAAAATTTTATCACATTTGTTCAATTTACGTCGCTCCTATTTCAGATAGCGTACTGGGCAAGGCGGCATCTTAAACCCCGTGGAATGGCGAGTAAAATGCACTATTAAACTTCTATGATAGGGCAATCAGAGACCCGATTAGATCATTTTATATTACGGTTAATATAAGAATTCAGCGTAATTCTGTCACACTTGTTCAACTTACGTGGCTCCTATTTCAGATAGCGTACTGGGCTAGGCGGCAACTTAAAGCGCGTGGAATGGCGAGTAAAATGCACTATTAAACTTATATGATAGGGCAATCAGAGATCCGATTAGATCATTTTATATTTTGGTTAATATAAGAATTTAGCGAAATTCTATCACATTTGTTCAATTTACGTCGCTCGTATTTCAGATAGCGTATTGGGCTAAGCGGCATCTCAAAGCGCATGAAATGGCGAGTAAAATGCACCATTAAACTTCAAGGGTAGGGCAAACAGAGACCCGATTAAATCATTTTATATTATGGTTAATTTAAGAATTCAGCAAAATTCTATCACATTTGTTCAAGTTACGTCGCTCCTATTTCAGATAGCGTACTGGGCAAGGCGGCATCTTAAATCGCGTGGAAGGGCGAGTAAAATGCACTACTAAACTTCTATGATAGGGCAATCAGAGTCCCGATTAGATCATTTTATATTTTGTTTACTATAAGATTTCAGGGAAATTCTATCACATTTGTTCAATTTACGTCGCTCCTATTTCAGATAGCGTATTGGGCTAAGCAGCATCTCAAAGCGCAAGAAATGGCGAGTAAAATGCACTATTAAACTTCTAGGGTAGGGCACACAGAGACCCGATTAGATCTTTTTATATTATGGTTAATTTAAGAATTCAGCGAAATCCTATCACATTTGTTCAATTTACGTCGCTCCTATTTCAGCTAGCGTATTGGGCTAAGCGGCATCTCAAAGCGCATGAAATGGCGAGTAAAATGCACTATTAAACTTCTAGGGTAAGGCAAACAGAGACCCGATTAGATCATTTTATATTACGGTTAATATAAGAATGCAGCGTAATTCTATCACATTTGAACAACTTACGTCGCTCCTATTTCAGATAGCGTACTGGGCTAGGCGGCATCTTAAAGCGCGTGGAAGGGCGAGTAAAATGCACTACTAAACTTCTATGATAGGGCAATCAGAGACCCGATTAGATCATTTTATATTATGGTTAATTTAAGAATTCAGCAAAATTCTATCACATTGTTCAACTTACGTCGCTCCTATTTCAGATAGCGTACTGGGATAGGCGGCATCTTAAAGCGCGTGGAATGGCGAGTAAAATGCACTATTAAACTTCTATGATAGGGCAATCAGAGACCCGATTAGATCATTTTATATTTTGGTTAATATAAGAATTCAGCGAAATTCTATCACATTTGTTCAATTTACGGCGCTCCTATTTCAGATAGCTTATTGGGCTAAGCGGCATCGCAAAGCGCATGAAATGACGAGTGAAATGCACTATTAAACTTCTAGGGTAGGGCACACAGAGTCCCGATTAGATCATTTTATATTATGGTTAATTTAAGAATTCAGCAAAATTCTATCACATTTGTTCAATTTACGTCGCTCCTATTTCAGATAGCGTACTGGGCTAGGCGGCATCTTAAAGCGCATGAAATGGCGAGTAAAATGCACTCATAATCTTCAATGATAGGGCAATCAGAGAACCGATTAGATCATTGTATATTTTGTTTAATATAAGATTTCAGGGAAATTCTATCACATTTGTTGAATTTACGTCGCTCATATTTCAGATAGCGTATTGGGCTAAGCGGCATCTCAAAGCGCCTGAAATGGCGAGTAAAATGCACTATTATACTTCTAGGGTAGGGCAAACAGAGACCCGATTAGATCATTTTGTATTATGGTTAATTTAAGAATTCAGCAAAATTCTATCACATCTGTTCAATTTACGTCGCTCCTATTTCAGATAGCGTACTGCGCTAGGCGGCATCTTAAAGCGCGTGGAAAGGCGAGTAAAATGCACTACGAAACTTCTATGATAGGGCAATCAGAGACCCGATTAGATCATTTTATATTTTGTTTAATATAAGATTTCAAGGAAATTCTATCACATTTGTTCAATTTACGTCGCTCCTATTACAGATAGCGTATTGGGCTAATCGGCATCTCAAAGCGCATGAATTGGCGAATAAAATGCACTATTAAACTTCTAGGCCAGGACGAACAGAGACCCGATTAGATCATTTTCCATTATGGTTAATAAAAGAATTCAGCGAAATTCTATCACATTTGTTCAATTTACATCGTTCCTAATTCAGATAGCGTATTGGGCTAAGCGGCATCTCAAAGCGCATGAAATGACGAGTAGAATGCACTATTAAACTTTTAGGGTAGGGCAAACAGAGACCCGATTAGATAATTTTATATTATAGTTAATTTAAGAATTCAGCGAAATTCTATCACATTTGTTCAATTTACGTCGCTCCTATTTCAGATAGCTTATTGGGCTAAGCGGCATCACAAAGCGCATGAAATGACGAGTGAAATGCACTTTTAAACTTCTAGGGTAGGGCAAACAGAGACCCGATTAGATCATTTTATATTATGGTTAACTTAAGAATTCAGCAAAATTTTATCACATTTGTTCAATTTACGTCGCTCCTATTTCAGATAGCGTACTGGGCAAGGCAGCATCTTAAACCGCGTGGAATGGCGAGTAAAATGCACTATTAAACTTCTATGATAGGGCAATCAGAGACCCGATTAGATCATTTTATATTACGGTTAATATAAGAATTCAGCGTAATTCTGTCACACTTGTTCAACTTACGTCGCTCCTATTTCAGATAGCGTACTGGGCTAGGCGGCAACTTAAAGCGCGTGGAATGGCGAGTAAAATGCACTATTAAACTTATATGATAGGGCAATCAGAGTCCCGATTAGATCATTTTATATTTTGCTTACTATAAGATTTCAGGGAAATTCTATTACATTTGTTCATTTTACGTCGCTCCTATTTCAGATAGCGTATTGGGCTAAGCAGCATCTCAAAGCGCAAGAAATGGCGAGTAAAATGCACTATTAAACTTCTAGGGTAGGGCACACAGAGACCCGATTAGATCATTTTATATTATGGTTAATTTAAGAATTCAGCGAGATCCTATCACATTTGTTCAATTTACGTCGCTCCTATTTCAGCTAGCGTATTGGGCTAAGCGGCATCTCAAAGCGCATGAAATGGCGAGTAAAATGCACTATTAAACTTCTAGGGTAAGGCAAACGGAGACCCGATTAGATCATTTTATATTACGGTTAATATAAGAATGCAGCGTAATTCTATCACATTTGAACAACTTACGTCGCTCCTATTTCAGATAGCGTACTGGGCTAGGCGGCATCTTAAAGCGCGTGGAAGGGCGAGTAAAATGCACTACTAAACTTCTATGATAGGGCAATCAGAGACCCGATTAGATCATTTTATATTATGGTTAATTTAAGAATTCAGCAAAGTTCTATCACATTGTTCAATTTACGTCGCACCTATTTCAGATAGCGTACTGGGATAGGCGGCATCTTAAAGCGCGTGGAATGGCGAGTAATATGCACTATTAAACTTCAATGATAGGGCAATCAGAGAACCGATTAGATCATTGTATATTTTGTTTAATATAAGATTTCAGGGAAATTCTATCACATTTGTTCAATTTACGTCGCTCATATTTCAGATAGCGTATTGGGCTAAGCGGCATCTCAAAGCGCATGAAATGACGAGAGAAACGCACTATTAAACTTCTTGGGTAGGGCGAACAGAGACCCGATTACATCATTTTATGTTATGGTTAATTTAAGAATTCGCGCAAAATTCTATCACATTTGTACAACTTACGTCGCTCCTATTTCAGATAGCGTACTGGGCTAGGCGGCACCTTAAAGCGCGTGGAATGGCGAGTAAAATGCACTATTAAACTTCTATGATAGGGCAATCAGAGACCCGATTAGATCATTTTATATTTTGGTAAATATAAGAATTCAGCGAAATTCTATCACGTTTGTTCAATTTACGTCGCTCCTATTTCAGATAGCTTATTGTGCTAAGCGGCATCACAAAGCGCATGAAATGACGAGTGAAATGCACTTTTAAACTTCTAGGGTAGGGCAAACAGAGACCCGATTAGATCATTTTATATTATGGTTAACTTAAGGATTCAGCAAAATTTTATCACATTTGTTCAATTTACGTCGCTCCTATTTCAGATAGCGTACTGGGCAAGGCGGCATCTTAAACCCCGTGGAATGGCGAGTAAAATGCACTATTAAACTTCTATGATAGGGCAATCAGAGACCCGATTAGATCATTTTATATTACGGTTAATATAAGAATTCAGCGTAATTCTGTCACACTTGTTCAACTTACGTGGCTCCTATTTCAGATAGCGTACTGGGCTAGGCGGCAACTTAAAGCGCGTGGAATGGCGAGTAAAATGCACTATTAAACTTATATGATAGGGCAATCAGAGATCCGATTAGATCATTTTATATTTTGGTTAATATAAGAATTTAGCGAAATTCTATCACATTTGTTCAATTTACGTCGCTCGTATTTCAGATAGCGTATTGGGCTAAGCGGCATCTCAAAGCGCATGAAATGGCGAGTAAAATGCACTATTAAACTTCTAGGGTAGGGCACACAGAGTCCCGATTAGATCATTTTATATTATGGTTAATTTAAGAATTCAGCAAAATTCTATCACATTTGTTCAATTTACGTCGCTCCTATTTCAGATAGCGTACTGGGCTAGGCGGCATCTTAAAGCGCATGAAATGGCGAGTAAAATGCACTCATAAACTTCAATGATAGGGCAATCAGAGAACCGATTAGATCATTGTATATTTTGTTTAATATAAGATTTCAGGGAAATTCTATCACATTTGTTGAATTTACGTCGCTCATATTTCAGATAGCGTATTGGGCTAAGCGGCATCTCAAAGCGCCTGAAATGGCGAGTAAAATGCACTATTATACTTCTAGGGTAGGGCAAACAGAGACCCGATTAGATCATTTTGTATTATGGTTAATTTAAGAATTCAGCAAAATTCTATCACATCTGTTCAATTTACGTCGCTCCTATTTAAGATAGCGTACTGCGCTAGGCGGCATCTTAAAGCGCGTGGAAAGGCGAGTAAAATGCACTGTTAAACTTCTATGATAGGGCAATCAGGGACCCGATCAGATCATTTTATATTTTGGTTAATATAAGATTTCAGGGAAATTCTATCACATTTGTTCAATTTACGTCGCTCCTATTTCAGATAGCGTATTGGGCAAAGCGGCATCTCAAAGCGTTTGAAATGGCGAATAAAATGCACTATTACACTTCTAGGGTAGGGCGAACAGAGACCCGATTAGATCATTTTACATTAAGGTTAATATAAGTATTCCGGGGTATTCTATCACATTTGTTCAATTTACGTCGCTCCTATTTCAGATAGCGTATTGGGCTAAGCTGCTTCTTAAAGCGCATGAAATGGCGATTAAAATGCACTGTTAAACTTCTAGGGTAGGGCGAACAGAGACCCGATCAGATCATTTTATATTATGGTTAATTTAAGAATTCAGCCAAATTCTATCACATTTGTTCAATTTACGTCGCTCCTATTTCAGATAGCGTATTGGGCTAAGCGGCATCTCAAAGCGCATGAAATGCCGAGTAAAATGCACAATTAAACTTCTAGGGTAAGGCAAACAGAGACCCGATTAGATCATTTTATAATACGGTTAATATAAGAATTCAGGGAAATTCTATCACGTTTGTTCAATTTATGTCGCTCCTATTTCAGGTAGCCTATTGGGCTAAGCGGCATCTCAAAGCGCATGAAATGGCGATTAAAATGCACTGTTAAACTTCCAGGGTAGGGCAAACAGAGACCCGATTAGATCATTTCATATTATGGTTTATTTAAGAATTCAGAAAAATTCTATCACATTTGTTCAATTTACGTCGCTCCTATTTCAGATAGCTTATTGGGCTAAGCGGCATCTCAAAGCGCATGAAATGACGAGTGAAAGGCACTATTAAACTTCTAGGGTAGGGCGAACGGAGAACCGATTAGATCATTTTACATTAAGGTTAATATAAGAATTCAGGGAAATTCTTTCACGTTTGTTCAATTTACGTCGCTCCTATTTCAGATAGCGTATTGGGCTAAGCGCCATCTCAAAGCGCATGAAATGGCGAGTAAAATGCACAGTGAAACTTCTAGGGTAGGGCAAACAGAGACCCGATTAGATCATTTTATATTATGGTTAATTTAAGAATTCAGCCAAATTCTATCACATTTGTTCAATTTACGTCGCTCCTATTTCAGATAGCTTATTGGGCTAAGCGGCATCTCAAACCGCATGAAATGACGAGTGAAATGCACTATTAAACTTCTAGGATAAAGCAAACAGAGACCCGATTAGATCATTTTATATTACGGTTAATATAAGAATTCAGCGTAAATCTATCACATTTGTTCAATTTACGTCGCTGATGTTTCCGATAGCGTATTGGTCTAAGCGGCATCTCAAAGCGCAAGACATGGCGAGTAAAATGCAGTATTAAACTCCTTGGGTAGGGCAAACAGAGTCCCGATAAGATCATTTTATATTATGGTTAATTTAAGAATTCAGCGAAACTCTATCACATTTGTTCAATTTATGTCGCTCCTATTTCAGATCGCGTATTGGGCTAAGCGGCATCTTAAGGCGCGTGGAATGGCGAGTAAAATGCACTTTTAAACTTCTATGATAGGGCAATCAGAGACCCGATTAGATCATTTTATATTTTGGTTAATATAAGAATTCAGCGAAATTCTCTCACATTTGGTCAATTTACGTCGCCGATATTTCAGATAGCGTATTGGGCTAAGCGGCATCTCAAAGCGCAAGAAATGGCGAGTAAAATGCACTATTAAACTTCTAGGGTAGGGCAAACAGAGACCCGATTAGATCATTTTATATTATGGTTAATTTAAGAATTCAGCGATATTCTATGACATTTGTTCAATTTACGTCGCTCCTATTGCAGATAGCGTATTGGGCTAAGCGGCATTTCAAAGCGCATGAAATGGCGAGTAAGATGCACTATTAAACTTCTAGGATAAGGCAAACGGAGACCCGATTAGACCATTTTATATTATGGTTAATATAAGAATCAGCGTTATTCTATCACATTTGTTCAACTTACGTCGCTCCTATTTCAGATAGCGTACTGGTCTAGGCGGCATCTTAAAGCGCGTGGAATGGCGAGCAAAATGCACTCTTAAACTTCTATGATAGGGCAATCAGAGACCCGATTAGATCATTTTATATTTTGGTCAATATAAGTATTCAGCGAAATTCTATCACGTTTGTTCAATTTACGTCGCCCCTATTTCAGGTAGCGTATTCGGCTAAGCGGCATCTCAAAGCGCATGAAATGACGAATAAAATGCACTATTATGCGTCTACGCTAGGGCGAACAGAGACCCGATTAGATCATTTAACATTATGGTAAATAAAAGAATTCAGCGAAATTCTATCACATTTGTTCAATTTACGGCGCTCCTATTTCAGATAGCTTATTGGGCTAAGCGGCATCGCAAAGCGCATGAAATGACGAGTGAAATGCACTATTAAACTTCTAGGGTAGGGCACACAGAGACCCGATTAGATCATTTTATATTATGGTTAATTTAAGAATTCATGGAAATTCTATCACATTTGTTCAATTTACGTCGCTCCTATTTCAGATAGCGTATTGGGCTATGCGGCATCTCAAAGCACATGCAATGGCGAGTAAAATGCACTATTAAACTTCTACGGTAGGGCAAACAGAGACCCGATTAGATCATTTTATATTATGGTTAATTTAAGAATTCAGTGAAATTCTATCACATTCGTTCAATTTAGGTCGCTCCTATTTCAGATAGCGTATTGGGCTAAGCGGCATCTCAAAGCGCATGAAATGGCGAGTGAAATGCACTATAAGACTTCTATGGTAGGGCGAACAGAGACCCGATTAGATCATTTTATATTTTGGTTAATATAAGAATTCAGTGAAATTCTATCACATTTGTTCAATTTACGTCGCTCCTATTTCAAATAGCGTTTTGGGCTCAGCGGCATCTCAAAGCGCATGAAATGGCGAGCAAAATGCACTATTAAACTTCTAGGGCAGGGCAAACAGAGACCCGATTAGATCATTTTATATTATGGTTAATTTAAGATTTCAGGGAGATTCTATCACATCCGTTCAATTTACGTCGCTCCTATTTCAGATAGCGTATTCGGCTAAGCGGCATCTCAAAGCGCATAAAATGGCGAATAAAATGCACTATTAAACTACTAGGCTAGGGCGAACAGAGACCCGATTAGATCATTTTATATTTTGGTTAATATAAGAATTCTGCGAAATTCTATCACATTTGTTCAATTTACGTCGCTCCTATTTCAGATAGCTTATTGGGCTTAGCGGCATCTCAATCCGCATGAAATTACGAGTATAATGCACTATTAAACTTCTAGGATAAGGTAAACAGAGACCCGATTAGATCATTTTACATTAAGGTTAATATAAGAATTCAACGAAATTCTATCACATTTGTTCAATTTACGTCGCTTCTATTACAGATAGCTTATTGGGCTTAGCGGCATCTCAAAGCGCATGAAATGACGAGTGAAATGCGCTATTAAACTTCTAGGGTAGGGCAAACAGAGACCCGATTAGACCATTTTATATTATGGTTAATTTAAGAATTCAGCAAAATTCTATCACATTTGTTCAATTTACGTCGCTCCTATTCCAGATAGCGTATTGGGCTAAGCGGCATCTCAAAGCGCATGAAATGGCGAGTAAAATGCGCTATTAAACTTCTAGGATAAGGCAAACAGAGACCCGATTAGATCGTTTTATATTACGATTAATATAAGAATTCAGCGTAATTCTATCACATTTGTTCAAGGTACGTCGCTCCTATTTCAGATAGCGTACTGGGCTAGGCGGCATCTTAAAGCGCGTGGAATGGCGAGTAAAATGCACTACTAATCTTCTATGATAGGGCAACCAGAGACCCGATTAGATCATTTTATATTTTGATTAATATAAGATTTCAGGGAAATTCTATCACATTTGTTCAATTTACGTCGCTCCTATTTCAGATGGCGTATTGGGCTAAGCGGGATCTCAAAGCGCATGAAATGGCGAGTGAAATGCACCATTAGACTTCTATGGTAGGGCGAACAGAGACCCGATTAGATCATTTTACATTAATGTTAATACAAGGATTCACGGAAATTCTATCACATTTGTTCAATTTACGTCGCTCCTATTTCAGATAGCGTATTCGGCTAAGCGGCATCTCAAAGCGCATGAAATGGCGAATAAAATGCACTATTAAACTTCTAGGCTAGGGCGCACAGAGACCCGATTAGATCATTTTACATTAAGGTTAATATAAGAATTCATGGAAATTCTATCACATTTGTTCAATTTACGTCGCTCCTATTTCAGATAGCGTATTGGGCTATGCGGCATCTCAAAGCACATGCAATGGCGAGTAAAATGCACTATAAGACTTCTATGGTAGGGCGAACAGAGACCCGATTAGATCATTTTATATTTTGGTTAATATAAGAATTCAGTGAAATTCTATCACATTTGTTCAATTTACGTCGCTCCTATTTCAAATAGCGTTTTGGGCTCAGCGGCATCTCAAAGCGCATGAAATGGCGAGCAAAATGCACTATTAAACTTCTAGGGCAGGGCAAACAGAGACCCGATTAGATCATTTTATATTATGGTTAATATAAGATTTCAGGGAGATTCTATCACATCTGTTCAAATTACGTCGCTCCTATTTCCGATAGCGTATTCGGCTAAGCGGCATCTCAAAGCGCATAAAATGGCGAATAAAATGCACTATTAAACTTCTAGGCTAGGGCGCACAGAGACCCGATTAGATCATTTTACATTAAGGTTAATATAAGAATTCACGGAAATTCTATCACATTTGTTCAATTTACGTCGCTCCTATTTCAGATAGCGTATTGGGCTATGCGGCATCTCAAAGCACATGCAATGGCGAGTAAAATGCACTATTAAACTTCTACGGTAGGGCAAACAGAGACCCGATTAGATCATTTTATATTATGGTTAATTTAAGAATTCAGTGAAATTCTATCACATTTATTCAATTTACGTCGTTCCTATTTCAGATAGCGTCCTAGGCTAAGCGGCATCTAAAAGCGCATGAAATGGCGAATAAAATGCACTATTAAACTTCTAGGCTAGGGCGAACAGAGACCCGATTAGATCATTTTATATTATGGTTAAGATAAGATTTCAGGGAGATTCTATCACATCTGTTCAATTTACGTCGCTCCTATTTCAGATAGCGTATTCGGCTAAGCGGCATCTCAAAGCGCATAAAATGGCGAATAAAATGCACTATTAAAC
The DNA here is from genome assembly GCA_916610135.2 of Macropis europaea. Lineage (NCBI taxonomy): Eukaryota > Metazoa > Arthropoda > Insecta > Hymenoptera > Melittidae > Macropis > Macropis europaea. The sequence goes on from CAKAJE020000365.1 coordinate 16,624, forward strand.
TACTAGGCTAGGGCGAACAGAGACCCGATTAGATCATTTCATATTTTGGTTAATATAAGAATTCTGCGAAATTCTATCACATTTGTTCAATTTACGTCGCTCCTATTTCAGATAGCGTATTGGGCTAAGCGGCATCTCGAAGCACATGGAATGGCGAGTGAAATGCACTATGAAACTTCTAGGGTAGGGCGAACAGAGACCCGAATAGATCATTTTATATTACGGTTAATATAAGAATTCAGCGTAATTCTATCACATTTGTTCAACTAACGTCGCTCCTATTTCAGATAGCGTACTGCGCTAGGCGGCATCTTAAAGCGCGTGGGAGGGCGAGTACAATGCACTACTACACTTCTATGATAGGGCAATCAGAGTTCCGAATAGATCATTTTATATTTTGGTTAATATAAGATTTCAGGGAGATTCTATCACATCTGTTCAATTTACGTCGCTCCTATATCAGATAGCATATTGGGCTAAGCGGCATCGCAAAGCGCATGAATTGACGAGTGAAATGCACTATTAAGCTTCTTGGGTAGGGCGAACAAAGACCCGATTAGGTCATTTTACATTAAGGTTAATATACGAATTCAGCGAAATTCTATCACATTTGTTCAATTTACATCGCTCCTATTTCAGATAGCGACTTGTGCTAAGCGGCATCACAAAGCGCAAGAAAAGGCGAGTAAAATGCACTATTAAACTTCTAGGGTAGGGCAAACAGAGACCCCATTAGATCATTTTATATTATGGTTAATTTAAGAATTCAGCGAAATTCTATCACAAATGTTCAATTTACGTCGCTCCTATTTCAGATAGCGTATTGGGCTCTGCGGCATCTCAAAGCGCATGAAATGGCGAGTAAAATGCACTATTAAACTTCTAGGGTGGGGCAATCAGAGACCCGATTAGATCATTTTATATTTTGGTTAATAAATGAATTCATCGATATTCTATCACATTTGTTCTATTTACATCGCTCCTATTTCAGATAGCGTACTGGGCTAAGCGGCATCTCAAAGCGCAAGAAATGGCGAGTAAAATGCACTATTAAACTTCTAGGATAAGGCAAACAGAGACCCGATTAGATCATTTTATATTACGGTTAATATAAGAATTCAGCGTAATTCTGTGACATATGTTCAACTTACGTAGCTCCTATTTCAGATAGCGTGCTGGGCTAGGCGGCAACTTAAAGCGCGTGGAATGGCGAGTAAAATGCACTGTTAAACTTCTATGATAGGGCAATCAGAGACCCGATTAGATCATTTTATATTTTGGTTAATATAAGAATTCAGCGAAATTCTATCACATTTGTTCAATTTACGTCGCTCCTATTTCAGATAGCTTATTGGGCTAAGCGGCATCGCAAAGCGCATGAATTGACGAGTAAAATGCACTATTAAACTTCTAGGATAAGGCAAACAGAGACCCGATTAGATCATTTTATATTACGGTTAATATAAGAATTCAGCGTAATTCTGTGACATTTGTTCAACTCACGTAGCTCCTATTTCAGATAGCGTACTGGGCTAGGCGGCAACTTAAAGCGCGTGGAATGGTGAGTAAAATGCACTATTAAACTTCTAGGGTAGGACAATCAGAGACCCGATTAGATCATTTTATATTATGGTTAATATAAGAATTCAGCGAAGTTCTATCACATTTGTTTAATTTACGTCGCTCCTATTTCAGATAGCGTATTGGGCTAAGCGGCATCTCACAGCGCACGAAAGGGCGAGTAAAATTCACTATTAAGCTTCTAGGGTTGGGCACATAGAGACCCGATTAGATCATTTTATATTATGGTTAATTTAAGAATTCAGCGAAATCCTATCACATTTGTTCATTTTACGTCGCTCCTATTTCAGATAGCGTATTGGGCTAAGCGGCATCTCAAAGCGCATGAAATGGCGAGTAAAATGCACTATTAAACTTCTAGGGCAGGGCGAACAGAGACCCGATTAGATCATTTTACATTAAGGTTAATATAAGTATTCAGGGAACTTCTATCAAATTTGTTCAATTTACGTCGCTCCTATTTCAGACAGCTTATTGGGCTAAGCGGCATCTCAAAGCGCATGAAATGACGAGTAAAATGCACTGTTAAACTTCTAGGGTTGGGCAATCAGAGACCCGATTAGATCATTTTATATTATGGTTAATTTAAGAATTCAGCAAAATTCTATCACATTTGTTCAATTTACGTCGTTCCTATTTCAGATAGCATACTGGGCTAGGCGGCATCTTAAAGCGCGTGGAATGGCGAGTGAAATGCACTATTAATCTTCTATGATAGGGCAATCAGAGACCCGATTATATCATTTTATATTATGGTTAATATAAGAATTCAGCGAAGTTCTATCACATTTGTTCAATTTACGTCGCTCCTATTTCAGATAGCTTATTGGGCTAAGCGGCATCGCAAAGCGCATGAATTGACGAGTAAAATGCACTATTAAACTTCTAGGATAAGGCAAACAGAGACCCGATTAGATCATTTTATATTACGGTTAATATAAGAATTCAGCGTAATTCTGTGACATTTGTTCAACTTACGTAGCTCCTATTTCAGATAGCGTACTGGGCTAGGCGGCAACTTAAAGCGCGTGGAATGGTGAGTAAAATGCATTATTAAACTTCTAGGGTAGGACAATCAGAGACCCGATTAGATCATTTTATATTATGGTTAATATAAGAATTCAGCGAAGTTCTATCACATTTGTTTAATTTACGTCGCTCCTATTTCAGATAGCGTATTGGGCTAAGCGGCATCTCAAAGCGCATGAAATGTCGAGTAAAATGCACTATTAAACTTCTAGGGTGGGGCAATCAGAGACCCGATTAGATCAATTTATATTTTGGTTAATATAAGAATTCAGCGAAATTCTATCACATTTGTTCAATTTACGTCGCTCCTATTTCAGATAGCGTATTGGGCTAAGCGGCAGCTCAAAGCGCATGAAATGGCGAGTAAAATGCACTATTAAACTTCTAGGGTAGGGCAATCAGAGACCCG